>WYDF02025973.1:14550-26397 GCA_009867245.2 Adranes taylori | reverse complement strand
ATTTTTATATATGTTATATATTAGTTTAGTGTAGCGATAGTCGACACGACATTTTTGTAAGGAGTCTAAGACTGCACACAACTCAACGGTGTCAAAGGCCTTGTGGAAGTCCACAAAGGCAATGATGAGTTAAATACCCTTGCATATATACTTGACACGTAGTCAGTGGTACACTGGTTTGACTTTATTAGCCTTTGACTATTAGGTTTGACTAAATTATTTTGAAAATATGAACACGATACGGAATCAGTCGTACGGTAATTTAAATGAGCTAAATGCACTATTTTTCCAGCTACTAATGTTAAGTTTTGAGTCATTTTTTAAAAGACTTTCTTTCTTACTTGAGTTAGTCGCTTTTAGTAATAGCAAAACTGTTACAGTTAATGTAAGAACCCCCATTCTACTGCCATATTTAGAATTAAATCATATGGTATTGTCAAGACACCGTCTATATTTGTGGCACTGTGGAAGACTCCTAATGTATGCAGTCCTGCGAAGCAATGTTTTGCTTTGTCCTAAAATAAATACACCTCTGCAAAAAACGTAACGTAATTGCTTACTGATTTCTGTTAGTACTTCCTTCTATATTTTGCTGTTAGAAAAATAATAAAACATTTTTCTTCAGTTGTTTTCTTATATAGCCGTAAATCGTAAAGAAAACCCCTATTTGAGATAATTGAATTTGTTCGATTTACATTTTTTAAAATGCTATTACGACAAATTCCGGTCATAAAACTTTTGCAAGGAAAATAACATTAGACACGAATGAGCAAAACTAAGTAAGGAGAACTTTTAGTAATCCTCTCTATATAATTATCCTCAACATAGCAGCGTTTTCGCAAAAAGACGACGAGAGTAAAGCAACACCCAACATGACAGGGCGGAAAAATAGTTTCTTTCGTTTTGTACTGTTTAGTTCCGCATTTGGCGCACGAATTGTTGCTAATGCTGAAAGCTCACTTGTCACGCTTTTAATTTGTAAATAAGAATTAAATTCAAATTAGTTCGGATTATACCTAGTTTCTGCAAAAACTATTTCTTCACGAGTTAAAAATTCTTTTGTACAACAATTTTCTTATACAAGTTTTATTAAATATTTAAATTTATAATCGTTTAAATATTATTATCAGCATTTTGGTACTGGTAATATTGAATATATTAAATAGTTGTGTAACGTAGCACATAGTCTGAAAAAATTAATTACTTTAAATAAATAAATTGTAAACAGCGCCACTGCTAAGAAATCAGTTTATAAGTTACAATGTAAATATAATTAAATTGTATGCAGACGCTTACGTTCACGGAACAAATAGAGATACAGTAAATATTAAAGAAAGATAGGCTTAGTTAGTGTTCGCTGTTGACTTACTGTTATGCTATGGGAACGCATATAGCGTTGGTAGATAAGAGTAAGGGACTTGAGCATTATACGGCTTGTCTCTTCGCTTGTGTAGAAACTTGTCCGGCTTCACTGATTTGTATATGGAACCGTAGCACGTAACAATTAATCGTGTCAGTAGCTCCATACAGACCGTATAACAGACAGAAATATTCTGTGGAGGCTTACGACTATATACATCGCTGTGTTGTATAGAATATTATAGTTCCTTCGCGAACTCGAAGGCAGCCATCCAGCAGCAGCAGAGCGACAAGCCAAGGCAGAATATGTTGAATAGCTATATTTCTCTTCTCATCCTTCTCCATCAACCTACTTCCTATATTACCGAGAGTGTATACTTCTAACTTGTGGTTCACAATCAGTCGTAATCACTTAATGAAATTAGTATCTGTAGTTCACGGTGTTACGCGACTTAGCGGTACTTTCCTTTTCAAATCTACATCCTACCGAGAGTGTATACTACTGACTTGTGGTTTACAGTCAGTTGTAGTCACCGACTCTTTGTAACGATGAGTAACACCTGTGGTTCACGGTGTTACACGTATACGGTAACACGTATACTGTGGTCACTTACACGTATACTGTGGTTCACGGTGTTACACGTTCCTGGGATCCCTACCTTCTCCGTTATTCATATTTTGTGCTTGAAAATTACTTCGCATCCTCCCGCTGTAATATTGTTTCCTTATTCTCGCTATTATGTTATTTTATCACCGCACTTTCGTATTGTTTTAGCTATACCGTTTTTTATTATTATTATGCATTTCTACTGTTTTATATAAACCGCTTGTCTATATTGTGTTTGCTACTTAACCGCCATTATTATGTCATTGATTTAATTTGACATTCGTAATTTAACTATGCATTAGTATTTTCTTTCTCTGTTTGTATAGTCTATGAAGAACAATAGACGGTTTTGTTAAAACGTTATTGCTGTTTCAATTATTAGCATTAGGTTTCTTACAGCTGCACACCAGAACACATGTGCAGCTTGGACATCTCGCAAGACTCGTAGCTACCTGTGCCCTCCGCAAGCCACTGAGGACCGGAGGGACAACAACATCAGTTCCAGTGAATGGTCTCACGTTAAACGGACCTGGTGCCCGAGAAATATATTTCCGAAGGCAGCTTTTATTCTGTAACTACTTAAAATAATTGTTTGCGCCATTCTGTGACAAGTAGCTAGGAATCCCAATTAGGAGCATCTCGAGTGGGAGTAACGACAAAGTTGATATATAAAAATTTCAACATTATATCCTTCCACTTTCTTTATAATTTTTCTTGATATTGTCACAACCCGGGGGTGTGGTGGCTGGGGTTTTTTCAGATAGTAGAGATAATAAAAATATTTAAAGTAAAAGACATGGTACTGGGGAAATAATATAATGAACTACCATTTTAAGGAAGTTATATTAAATTAATAATAATTGTTGGATTACTTTACATAGTTATACTTATATTGTTTGAAGGGTAATAAATACACGTTGAATTTGATTAACATGATAACCCTTCTAAGCTTTATAATTAGTAAATGATTTTGAAAGTGAATAACATTATAACAGAAGATGGTCTTAAATTATTAAAAATAGTTACAAACTAAGCATCTTGATAAATCAACCCTCTAGCACATTACTTCAGTAAAATAATTAATAAAAAATAACTATTACATTCTGATGTCAATTCTTGTTGAAGACATTTTTTTCAGGAGAGTGTCGCACGAACTACATTGATTTAGTGTCGCACGAACTAAATGTTGTTTGCATCCTGTCCAGACGACTCATACCAGTGCTAATACCAGCATAAGTTTTTCCCATGCAAATAATATTTTAAAGTGCGTTTACCTTTTGCGGTTGCCAACTATATTTAAATTTCTTTTCTGTTCTACATTCTTTTTAGAACTAAGGTTTCCGACTATCTATTACTATATATTTTACGCCACGGGATAATATTTCCAATAGATTTATCGATATTTTCAAAAACTCAAGCAGTATTTTTACGAAAAAAAACTTCTTTCAAGCGGCTATGCTTAAGAAAATAATGAATAAATTTTCTAATTTGTTTTCTAAAACTGTAATTGACCAAAACTTGCCGATCCAGGAAACAAATCAATGTACAAAATAACAAATTTTATACCATTTTTACAAATAACATTTTGCATACATAGAGATAGTAAAATTAATAGAGATTTAGTTTGTTAATTTCAAGTTCGCAATATATATTTGATTAAGATATTACCACCTAAGAGGAGAGGATCACGTCCTTAAAGATTTACGAAATTGGTTTTGCATAATTGTGTTCTAGACAATATAGTTACATAGGCATTTGCGGGCAAAAACCATTAACGCGGTCCGATCTTGTAAAACAAACTCATTAACATTCTTTGCCAAAATTGAGAAGCATTTATTCGATATATTTTAATTAATTTGTGTCTCTTTCAAATCAGAGTGAGCGCTTTTTATTTTATTGCCTTTCAAATTATATTACATTTATAAGACAAATGAATAAATACAAATTAAAAATGTTAAAAAGAAAATTACTTTGATTAAAAATTTATTACGATTTTACATTTAAAGATTTTAAGCTTTGAGTTGAAAGCATATTCGGGCTATTTTTTTTTAATTTAAAATTATTTTTACATTCAATGTTTTTAATAATTGCTCTATTTTATCCATATTATTTTAAAAGATTATCGAAACATCATTTGAATATCAAGTTAATAAATAAAGAAGGAAGTTAATTATTTTATCCAAGTTTTATCATTTGAAGATTTTCATTCAACAGATTCTGAGTATTTTAATCCAATTGAAACTATTTCTTTCAAATTATTGGTTCTCAATTCAATTAAGAGTGTTTAGCAGTTATGAAATCCTATTGAAAACTACCCATGATCATCTTCCATTTTCTCAACCCCTCCTTAATTTTTTTTTGCTTTTTTTTACTGTTTATTATTGAAGAAAAAAGATGTATTATATTTTTATCATTATCATAGCTTTATTTTCCTCTTCAGCACTCTTCAGTAAACACACTGCGGATTTAAATTGATGTTGCAATGTTATAGTATTGAGAGTGAGTTAGAAATACTATAAGCATAAGAAAAGTTGATCTAGAAACAATGTGTAAAAATTTAGTTTTTAAGCAACAAAGAGATGAAAGGAAAGCGAAATACATCAAAGGCATGCAATACAGTTCTAGCATTGAATTAAGTACAATCAGAGCTCTATATCTAATTAAATTGTCGACTGATGAACTATTTTTTCACTATAGTGTACATTTTTTGAAGCTCTTTATGTTCCTTAGCTCTGCGGATACGTTGTTTTAGATAATTGCTCCCCTACATTCAAGTCTCCTCTTCCCCATTTGTGTCCGGTCATTTCATGTGCAGGTCATTTCTTTGTCTTGTGTTGTGACGGTGTCTAGAATGTCTAGAACTGTTTTCGGTCATCTTCGTTCCCACATTTTTGTTCGTCCATAGTCCTCTTTTCTCAGAAAATCTTCATATTTAATTCTTATTTCCACTAGCATTTTATTTTTATGTATTTTTATGTTCCTGTTCTTGGTTTTAATTTATGTATTACTTTTAGGCTTTCTGATTATTTTACTTGTATCCTCTTTATGTTATTTTTTGATGTAGTGCCCCAACCGTTAATAAGATATTGGCTATTATATATAGGTTCTGTTGTTTCTCTTCGTAGATAGTGCGTTAGTCTTCTTCATACTCCAGTGATTGGTACAATTTTTTCTACGATTATTTCATCAGAGATTCTGATTTTGTGCGTTCATTGTCAGTAACTTCTCATTAAGCCACTTATATATCATTTGTAGGTCACTGTTCATAGTTTATATGGTAGCCCTCTGATTCCTATTTTTTCGAATTTTTCTTACCCCACAAGTTATACATTGCAGTCGTATTACTATTATTTTGGAATCCGCATTGATGCTTGGCGATAAAGTTTATCTTCTTGAGGTATTTCATTAGTATTATTTTAATTAGTTTTTCGAATATTTAACTTATATAGATGTCAACGCAGTTGATTTATAGTTATTTTCTAATGTTTTATCACCTCCTTTATAGTTAGGAATGATGCTTGTTTCCTTTAGTTCTGTCGGGTAGATGCCGTTTTTTGTTGATTTGTTTATTAGTTTTGCTAGTGTTGCTGCTATTTCCGGAGCTATTTTTTCACTACTTTTGTTGCTATCTCATCTGGACCTGATGCTTTGTTGCTTTCTAATTTTTTATTTCTTCTTCAGTGCATGTGTGCATTTAGGTAGATTTCTGTGGGTAATAATTAGATGTATTTCTTGCTACTGTTCCTATTTGTAGTTTTTTGTTAGCGAGTTCTCGACCAACGTTTCGTGTGGTATGCATTGAATATTTCACTTATTTTTTACTTGTTATTTTCTATGTGTCCATCTACGATTATCTCCTTGCATTCTTTTCTTTATCCTTCTTTAAATTCAGGACATTATTTATAAATACCTCGAAGCCGGGTGTTCAAAAATAAAAAAAATATTTTAATGCAAAACTTCGCCCCCAATCCCGTTCTTGATGCTTTGTTCCTGTTGCTTTGCTCCGTTCCTGTTGCACTCTATACACAATGAAACTAACCAAAGGACACCTACATCATCATCTTCAAAGCGTGAAATAGAAAACCATTTAGAATCCTTAGAAAAAAATGTTACAGAAAAGTGTTTTGACATAATAAATTTGAGTGCTTTCTCTAAACTTATGAAAGGACTGGCTATATGTAGGAAGTGCTACAGCAACTTGGATATATTTATATCATAAAAGAAATGAATTGAAATTTGAAGGTGCACTACTTGTGACTCATAGAAAGAATATGTAAATTCTGCTCCTCAAATAGTTGACCAGATAAAATAAAACATTTTTGGTATAAATCTAAGACTAGTCTATGACCTTCGAAACATTGGTTTAGGTCGCTATGGAGAAGGACAATGCTGCGCATTATTGAATCTACCACAGTCATCTACTAGATTCTTGCCTTATATTGCACAACCTTTGGCTGATACTTTTAATGAATTATTAAATACGGGTATATTTCCATCGCAGATAAAAACAACGACGTTACTACCTCTATTTAAGAAGGATGATAGAAAACTATGGCAAAATTTTCGAACGATATCACATTATTTAATGTTTTCTGAAAACTTTAAACAAAACAAAAATTTTGTGAATAAATTTGATCTCAGTAATGGATGCCAAAATGGTTATAAATGTTAGAAGAGATCCACCGAAACAACTGCAAATAACTTAATGCGAGCTTTTTACAAACACTCAACAAGCATTCCAGCAATCGCGCATAAGATTGTACAATAACTGGAAGCTTTGGGAATAAGAAGGAATTACTTAAATTGGATTGAATATTATCACTCTGGGGGGAACTTAAGGGTCAACTTGGGCCACAACTATTTGAGTGTGAATGATGTTGAACTTCATATTTCTACCTATAATATTTCTAACTATCATATTATAATTATCATTTGCTTGCGCCTACATACAACAAAAATTACATCCCTTCGATAAGGCATTTATGGGATAATTTCAATCCTACCGCAGTGAAAAAGTTAGACAATTTTGTGGCGCGTCTCTCAGGTTGACCACCTAATAAGAACACTATGTTTATGCGGCATTATGCCAAACAACTGATAATGATTTCGCTGAATTATTAGGCAAGGTGTTTTTAAAAGTTATTCCAGATCAAATTGTTATTAATGGTTTTCCTACAACCAGTTGTAGGACTGAGATCCATACGTCGTTTAATACGAAAAGCTAAAAACAATGGTTAACAAAAGAATGCAAAGATATCGAGGAACTTAATTCTAAATATAACTCGTTTAATATACACAAAAAAGTTAAAGAAGTTGCGGGTATATACAGAGGTAAATGCATAAGCTCTTTAGCAGATCAGAATGGAAAAATACTGAACAACGGGGAAAAGCTGAGGGAATGGAAATTGTATATTGAAAACCTCTTTAAGGATAACAGAGCCACAAACCCAGTAATTACAGTAGATGAAGTCTTAGACATAACGAAAAGTGAGGTAGAGCATGCAATTAAGCAATCGAAGAATGGGAAGGCGACTGGACCAGATGGAATCCATGCAGATATACTAAAACTGATAACAGACGACATAGCCATTTCTACGTTAGCAGATTTATTGAAAACCATATACAGGACTGGCATCATTTCTTCGGAGTGGGTAAAATCCACTTTCATTACCTTGCCCAAGAAACCAAAATCAAAAGTCTACGGTGATCATAGGATAATAAGCTTAATGAGCCACGTTTTAAAGATATTTCTTAAAATTATTCATACAATGATTTACACAAAATGTGAGGAGAAAAGGAGTAACACTCAGTTTGGTTTTAGAAATGGTTTTGGTACTGTTTTAGTGAGGCAGTTTTCTGTATGCAGGTACTAGCACAGCGTTGTCGCGATATGAATGTTGACGTCTTTGCTTGTTTCATTGACAGGCGTTTGACATGGTGCAGTATGACAAATTATTCCAAATCTTATTAAAATTAGGTCTTGGTAATATCGATATTCGTATCATAATGAACCTGTACTGGAACCAGTCCGCTGAGGTAAACGTCGAACACCATACAACGGAGAGCATTCGAATATTAAGAGGACTTCGTCAGGGCTGCGTGCTTTCTCCATTATTGATCAGTACACGGAAAATATTATTGATGAGGCTCTTGGAGAGATGGATTCCGGAGTAATAGTGAACGGGATGGCCATCAATAATATTAGATATGCGGATAAAACTGTGCTAATAACCACTAGTGGGGAAGATCTGCAAGCATTATTGAACGCAATCGTCTTACACAGTTCAGCAATTGGCTTGAAACTCAACATAAAGAAAACAAAATGGCTAGTTTTCACCAAGATCCCATACAATATACAACAAACGATTCGGATTAGCAATGACATCGTCAAGAGAATACAGCAGTACAAATATTTTGGGTGCTATTTAAATGAGTCAAACGAAAACAGACAGGAAATCCGATGCAGGATAGAACAAGCAAGCTCAATGTTTATAAAATGAAAGCAGTACTGACAAGTAGCGACCCTACTGTAGCACTTTGCTTAAGATTGCTGCGTTGGTACGTGTTCAGCGTACTTTTGTATGGTATAGAAGCATGGGTGCTTACTAATGCTATGTGTAAACGTCTTGAAGTCTTTGAAATGTGGACCTACAGAAGAATGCTAAGGACATACTGGATGGTGCCTAGAACCAGTGCTGAGGCGCTTACACAATTCGGAAAACAGACCGAGATACTTACATCAGCCAAGAAGCGGAAATTGGAGTATTTCGGTCATATAATGCGTAATAGCAAATATGCATTCTTCTTCACAATATAATTCAAGGGACGATCGATGGTCGTCGCAGTCGAGGACGAAGGAAGACATCGTGGTTGAAAAATCTGAGGCAATGGTATGGTCTTAACACCAGAGCACTTTTCCGTACGCCAGTAGATAAAATTAGGCTGCAATTGCTGGTTGCAAACGTACTAGGAGTACATGGCACGTAAAGACGACGTACAACTAGTATTTGCCCAATTAATAGACCAGGCTTCTCCAAAGCTGACTGCATTGTGGCAGAAAATGACAACTGTAACCCTAGAACCAGTTTCGCCAAAACCACGCTCAAGCTGGCATGTTAATCCGGAAGACATTTTACTTGTTTCACTGACTAGCAGGAATATAACAAATTCCGGACGAAAAGCCTCTTTCACTATTCTGCTGAATAGTTCAGCTTGCAAGATATCTCTTGAGCTTACAAACGAGAAAAAAATATTTAAAGAAAATAATTTACTGAACAAGGCAAATAGAAAATTTAATCGAATATATTATGAAATTAATATTTCTTATTACTTGCGTCTCGAAAAAATGTTTACCCCATCCGGGACTCGAACCCGGACGTCTAGATTGCCAGTCGATTGCGTCTAGATTGCCAGTCGATGCCAGTCTTGCAATTAACTTAACAGGCACTTATTCGAAGACAAATAATTTTTAATACGTATTTGTTTTTCGTATCTATTAAGATATGCAACTTATATGTCAGGATAATTTTGGCCACCTGTTTGTTACCATTGATCGATTCATTCGTCATTAGGTAATCTATTAGGTGGCAAAAAACACATCCCGATATATACGTTGCCTGATATATATCTTAATAGATACGGAAAACGAATACATATTAAAAATTATTTGTGTCTTGGCATAAGTGCCCGTTTGCTCAATTAAAAGAGCAATGCCAGTGTGGAGGTATAACTACGAATGACCAAATATTCAATTAAATAGAAAATTGTCCAAAGCAACAAAACTACCAAAGAAATCCCTGAAGAAAATTCAACAGTTAAGTAAATGAGAAAAAAAAAATATCAGACTAAAACTAAGGATGAGAAAGAGTCCTGTTCAGATGATGATGCCGACAGGTTCATTTCTTCCGGTGTATCAGTTCTAACAGACCCGGTAGAAGTTGATCCACAGAATGAAGACGTAGAGTGCATTTTTTGTGAAAAATATTTAACTCGGTCTGGTGCGCAATTCATGATGTGCAAAAGGTGGGCCCATTTGGATTTGAGAAATTATCATTCCAGTATTACAACCTTATTTTCAATTTTTATCATTTTTAGCAAATAAGAATATATTAGTATTTAGAGTATATTTCTTAGAAAAATGTAAGCCACAATCATTCACACTATGGGGTAAAATTGACGCATTTAAATCAACATTTCCCGTATTACCACCATCTCCTCTAATTAATTTCCGAATTAAAATTAAGATAACTTATATTATGTATCAATATATGCGTATGCCTATTTTGTTTAATAAAACCAATATAATAAAAAGTCTTCATTTGTGTCTTCATTTTTTTTTTTTGGACTGAAAGTTTTAAGATAAGCTCCTGACAATGACTTTTGAGAATTGAAACCGCTAGAGTATGTACATAAAATCACACATATTACATCCTAGTTCCTGTTTATAATATGAAGAATTATTAATAACAGCATTAGTTTAAATATAATTAAGAATCAGAGAAAGACTTAAGTATCTCTAGGATAAATACATTATTAATATGAGCTGCTGGAGACTTAACTGTCGTATGTGAAAGATGAGAGCTTCACTTTATGTTGGAAAACAAATGCCAGAGTAGGGATATTAAGCTCCTTTGTAGCTTGATTCTGTTTCCGACTG
Source organism: Adranes taylori (assembly GCA_009867245.2). Taxonomy (NCBI): domain Eukaryota; kingdom Metazoa; phylum Arthropoda; class Insecta; order Coleoptera; family Staphylinidae; genus Adranes; species Adranes taylori. The sequence continues at coordinate 15,775 of WYDF02025973.1, read as the reverse complement.
CCATTATATAAGAAATAGGGTGTATTAAATATAGAAGCTTAACATAGATAGAAGAGAAGCTGCGATGTTGTTATTACTCGGAATTGAATGTGGCTTTGTCAGGAATTTATAAATAAAGAGTTTAAATGAATACGGCATATACGAGGATAAATAGAGAACTAATATTGATATATGGTTGATGTTGAGTTACTTTTATAAAAGTTTCAGAACAAAAACTACTATGCGCCAGACAATTAGTAAAGAAACAGGCATGTATAATCACTATGTTGCTAAAGTTAAAATCGAAACATTTTTTATAATAGTCCAAGAAACACTTTTAGGTAGATTTTCTGGAACAGTATTTTGCAAACCTTTTTTGTATTTAAAAGAATAAAAATGAATAAAATGTTCAGTAAATTCCGTAAAGTTTTTGGACCTGGAAATTGATGAAAAACTAAGGTGATGCAACCACATTAATATTTTGCGGAATAAATGAAGCGCTTCTAAAAATACCTACTTTTAAAACTTTTATTTATGAGTGTCAATTTCTCATTTATCGAATGCAGATTAAATTACGGAAACATTTTCTGAGGTAACTCCACTGAATTTAATTCAATATTTATTTTTCGGGAACCAGCAATATAAGAAATAAATAAATTGAAGCCCACAGAATCTTGTAGGAGATAGCTTAAGAAAAACTGTAGTTTGATGATAACAGCGTTAAACATTTATGAACTTTTAACGATCCATTTCAATAATAAAATGTTGTTAACGACGGTGTAAGTTCGAATATCTGTACAACGAAAGACATGTTAATAACTTGCGAATTTATTCAACTTATTATCTTAGTATTACCCATAAAACTCTGTTTCACAATACATTAAAAATTTCCAATATTCTACCACAAAAATTGAGATAATATAAACAACTTAAAAATATTTTAATTACAATTGAGCTATACACAAGAAAATAATTATTAAGTCAGTAGGCGATGTCATCTAATACAGGACTTTTTATTTCTGACAGATATACTATGCATAAAATTGTTCAGTGAAGCATTTTATTGATTTCGCTGTATGTGTCGTTCCTTTACGAACATATTTATTGTCCCGCTATATATGTTTGAAACGCGATGTACCGCGATGTTATTTGAAATGAACTTGTTCGCATTGGAACGTATACTACATCGATTCCGAATATTCCTTATAAATTTGTTTATGCACGCATGGTTTGTATGCGCGTAGCA
>WYDF02025973.1:0-14450 GCA_009867245.2 Adranes taylori | reverse complement strand
TTGGAACGTATACTACATCGATTCCGAATATTCCTTATAAATTTGTTTATGCACGCATGGTTTGTATGCGCGTAGCAGGTGCCGTACACTCATTTTCACACAGCACACATAGTCAACACACTTATACCGTTTACTACGCACGCATTGGCCGTGAGCTGTCCCAAGGTTACATAAAGTTCAATGTTCTATGCGTCTGTTCTTTGTTTCTAATTCCACTAGAAATTAACAACAAATGAAATTATGGATCGCTTCTTATAACATTTTTTATCACAACGAGATATATAAATGAATATAAAAAATTGAGAGTTGATGAGTGTCGATTTTTTAAATTTATACTGAGAGAACTTATAACTAGTATCTGTCATTTAAACAACCAATTAATTTGCTGGTCTCTTCTAGGTAATTTTTAATATTTTAGTTTCTTTGATAAAGTTGAAAATTGGCTGCGTTTAGGTACGTACATAATATTTGTTCGTCTACATTTCAGTTTCATCTTCCACTTTACTGAACTTCTCAGGCCAAACCTTCCTTAATTTTTGCTGTGCTTCGAAATGTTTGATTAATAGATATTGTTAATCAAACGGGATTTAAAACCTTTGCTAAAGATTTTTTTCCTGGTTCCTCAATGGGTTTCTCATGTTCCTAGGATATATGATTGGCATTAAACGTTTACAAATATGGATCATCTTTCTGACAGTTTAATTTTTTGTCAAAAAACAAGAAACGTTTTATGCATAATAGTAGTCCTAAAGAGTTTTACTGCTTTTATACTTATAGCAGTCTTTAAATTTTGTGGACGACCCAGCCATTCAAGCAGTCATATATTTAGAGTTAGAACAGCCGCTGGACATATATTTTGTTAGCTTTGTAATATGCCTGATAAATAAATAACAATTATTATTTTAATTTGATCTTTGTTTCAAAAAGATATAAGTATATAAATAGACATTATTATTATTATCGCTGGCAATTAAAATGTATTTTCTCTTGCAAGATAAACAAAATGATTGATGTATCAAACAAACATATTTTTCTGCACCGCTATTACCGCTATCAACGAACGTATAAACTCCGTGTATGCTGTGTATAGGAAGGGGTAGTATTTCCGGTCTGTCTATTTACATTAATTAACTACATATATGCAGCAAAATGAGTAAGTGGTACGGCGTCGAACGAAGTGTGCGAGCACGTATATATGCAGGATACATGTGTGGTCGGGCGTTTCACGTATGACGTGTTGTTGTTTATTATTTATTATGTGCATGTATGAGGAGTGGGAATATTGGAATAAATACATGCATACTTGGTACAATGCTGCTGTTTTGGCTATGACATGCGGTGCGCTGCTAGATGGCTGTGTGCAAACTCTTAGTATACTGAATTCAATGGAGACCCGTGTCGTAAAGGAACTTATCGTGTGGATGACCACACAGAGACCGGCACCGCAGAGTAAATATTGAGCGAGGCTTATGCTATAAAAGCGATTTTTTAAACATATAAAGTTAGTTCACCAGACATAGCAGCACCTCAGAGGGGCTCGTCAGCGATTTCACCACGTTTGGTAAGAGAAATGTGTTTACTTTGTTATAAATATTCCATGTATTTTCAATAGCTTTGTCTCTCTTTTTGTCTTCCTGCCAACCTGGCTCCTATTCACTGGTGCACGTAATACTGATTTACGTTCACGGGGTTAGTATTGTGTACTCAGATGACGATAGCACCTACGTTCACGGTGTTATTGTGACTATTAGTGATCTCCTTTTCTGTGTTCCATTCCCTAGACTGCATCTGACGATAACATACGTTCACAGGATTAGTGTTAGTGGTTCAAGTTGCAATAATACGCACGTTCACGGGGCGATGTTATAATTGATAGCGTTTTCCTTACATTTGGTAGAGTACGGCTAACGCTAACTGAGGTTACCGGGATAGTTTTAGTCGTTCAAGCTACAGTGGCACATACGTTCACGGGGGTAGCTGTAATTAGCAGTGATTCCTTATTATTTTCGTTCGCTATAGTACATCCAAAGCTAGTTTACGTTTACGGGGTTAGTTTTGGTGACTTAGGTGGCAATAACACATACGTTCACGAAGTGTTATTGTAACTGGCAGTGATATCAGAGTATTCCTGCCCTGCCCGTTATACACATTGTACATTGAAATTTACCCACCCTCACGTTGCTGTGTATACATATTTACCCCCTCCCCCTGTGTGTTTGATTGCTTGTACATGCTTTCCGTTTTATCTCTGTTTCATTATTTCATTATCGCATTTTTTTCCTTTACATGCACCGCTTATATATATATATTAATAATTTCTTTATATATATAATATATATATATAATATACTTGTTTGCTGTCAATTACTTTAATTCATATTCATTTTTATTGATACTTGATGGATTGATAATTTCTATCTCCGTTTATATTGTCTAGAAGAAAATATACGGTTTTGTTAAATCTTTAATACTGTTTCATTAGCATTGAATTTAATTACAGCTGCCCGCAAGGTGACGAGCAACAGGGCAACTCAAAAGACTAGAAACTACCTGTGCCATCAGTAAGCCACTGATGACCGGACGGACAACAACATCAATTCCTGCGTGCGGTCTTACGTTTAACTGTCCTGGGATCCGAGAATTACGTTTCCAGTGAATAGAAAGGTTCTGTAAAATTAAGATATTCGTTTGCGCCTTCTGTGACAACTCGCTAGGATTCCCCATTAGCAGCGTCGCGAGTGGAAGCCTGTCGCAAACTTTACCGTGTTTAGCAAGCTAGCTGGGCAATTTCTTAAAACCTGCTCCTTACGGTCGAGCGTTGAACGTACTTTGACCATCTAAACTCCATCAGTTTCTATCGGATTAACATTAAATTTTTAGTAAAGATTTTCCAAATGCCGTGTTTACAGAAAACGTCATAACCCAAAAATGCCGAAAATGTCAGTCAGAATTTTTCCTTACTGCTAAATATTTCATTCCTATATATTTATATATCGTGAATAAAAGATGAAAATTAATATTTTTCATTTAGTTAAATTCTCTGTTGATATGCCAATATTTCAAACAACTGCAGTATTTTATCGCGTTTTAACTAGATATAATAAAAGTATATATAGTCACGCTATACATATGAGTTCTTAAAATTTCATAATATTATGCGTCTTTGTCTAACTATATTACGCTAGAACTTTATGACAAAGTTTGCATAATAGTTTAACTTGTAAAATAATTTTAGCTATATTTATGCATAGATACAGAACAGACTTCAGTGTAGGAGGTGCATGAGCAAAAGAGAGTTATAACTTAAATGAAAGCAAATTTCTGTAATGAAATCAGTAGTTATTAAATAAGTTTAAATTTTATATACATTATTATTCAATTATTGTTATTTTATTATTTCTCTATTCATTACTTTATTATTTTTTATAGTGATTCTTTATTATTTCATTATAATTAGGTGTAAATTGCATTAAGTTGAAAAATAATCATGAATGTGCACTCTTTCTTTATATTAAAGAAGATTCTGGACATTATTTAAGACCAAGATAGTAGTTATTGATACTTCCAGAGACAAAATTTGGTCCATTTCAAAAATACTTTGACAAGTGTAACTTGAATTGCCCTTGTATTTAACTTTCTTTAAAATATTTATTTGGATTTTCGAGTTTCAGGGTCGAAAGTCTTCGATATGGGGGCGAATTTAACATCTAAAAAAATGTACTAATTTTATGTTAGTTTTATAAACACATGCATATCTACCGCCTTAATTAAAATATTTTCGTCACATAATGAAGTTGACACGGGACAATTATTTTCTGAGTGTGGATTATCGCCAGATGCAAATCAGTATTGCGAGAATTTCTGTTTTGTTTTAATATTTATAAAATTTACTTGCGACTGATAACTTTCAGTAATTTTGCTCTATCTACAGTAAGATGCTATTATGTAATGCACTCTTACGTTATTACTTCTCTGCCTCTCTAAAAAAGCACTTTCACTTCTTAACGTTTCACCTTCTTAATGATGCCCCGCGTTTTATACGGCGGATAGCCAACAGCATAATAACTACTTAGAAAGTTCAGAATGCTTTAAGTCACGTCCTATTCCATGAACTACCGTTAACTTGAAACTCGAAGTGTTAAATAATATTTTCAAATTAGCAACTAGTTCTATAGCAAAGAAAATGCTTAAGTAACGAAAACATTTCATCGAATTGAGCCAACTTGAATAATTTATATGATTTACTAATTCATTAATATTGAAAGTACAGAAAGTATAAATAGAAGAACTAAATTAAAACGGCAAAATTTTTCTTTGTTACAATATACTACAACTAAAAACTTAAATATTAAGTATAGCTTTAAATCAAGTTAACAATATTCTCCTAAAACTATCAAACAATGTTTACCTGAATGTTCTCTCCCTCTCTCTCTCTCTCTCTCTCTCTCTCTGACTGTTTAATGATTTCATGATAGGAAGATATAAGATAATGGGTTCTATCTTAATAGGATGTACCATAGCAAATTTTCCAATATATAAAATTTGGGGGAAAATAGAAATTGAGCATTTTGTAGGAATGGATATCAAATTTTCAAAAACCTTTCACATAGTCGCATACATAGTCGCATAGTCGCATACCAAATTTTATTAAATCAATAGTTATTATAAAAAAGCACCTACAGACATAATTATTGCGAATTATCCAACGAAAACAAATTTACTGAAATCCTAAAAAACGCTAACTAGAATTCAATATATAATTAATTACATTATTTAGTAAACTTCCATTATCAATTATTTACAAATCCATTATTTGTACTGAATTATAATTATAAATTAGAGCATAGCTACAGATTTCTTTAATCAATTTTAGCCTCATCTACCTTACAGGCCTACTATTCCGCTATCGTCGGCCATTGAAATTCAATGAATATCCTGAAACATGTTTAACAAGCTATACATTTGGTAGTACAACATTTTATAATTTAATTTAATTATAAACGGATTTGTCCTAATTAAAAGTGCAAAAATAATTATGCTCATTAGCAACGTTCTTTCTCGATTCTATAATGCATATCCCTGGGTAGCGAACAAATAAAAGTTTCCATTCATTCATTACATTTCAAGTATAGTTTTAACTTGTATTCTAATTCCTCATTGTCAATCAAAATTTCATACAAGAGAGACAGTTAGTCTCACGTGGAAAGAAGAAGGTGAGAAGGATGCAAAATGAATTATTTAAGGTAGCCAACTTATATTTTCAGGAAATATCAATGGATACGAAATTAATAGTGTTAGTCTGAAACTCTTATACCATCTTAGACCAAGAACATTTGGGCATTAGTCATGCGATCTGTTCTTACGGTTAAGAACAACTAAAGCAAAATGAGCTATAGATATAACGTCACATAATGGAGAAACGATTCATCGTTATCAACAACTCTGAGCCAAATAGTGATAATATATTTATTTTACAGTTTAAAATGTAAGATCTACTTCACAAAACAATTACAAATCTTCCTCTTTAGTTGGTTTTATGAGAATTATTAATATTCAAATAATCCTATTCAATTCATAAATAGTTACAAATATATATTTTCGAAGAACTGGAAGGAATCAGAGCTACAATAATTTAATCATTAGAAGGACACCCAGTATATTTCCTTAATGCTTATTCCATTTTCTGGACTGTTCTATGTTGTGTTATTTTACGGCACTTTACATGGTAGGGAAAATTATTGTAGAAAACTGATTTTATTGTATTGTTATTAAATCATTTGCGTATCTGAAATCATCTGCGTATGCAGAAAAGTGTTCGTTGAGAGTATCCCTGAGTTGCTCCGACACAAACAGTCTTTTTTTTACATTAACGGGGTCAAAGATACTGCTGAGTTCTAGAACATTGGCTTAATCTAACCAAGGTTGCAAGTTCAAGAAACCTTTATTAATTGCTGTTCCTTCTATGGATTTGTATAAGATGTTATTAAACGACACCATTATGAAAGTAGCCTCAATTTATATTTTGAGTTTTCTGACTAGGGTGTGTATGGAGAGAGGAAAACTGGGAATGTGTAACGAGATATCTTATATAGACGCCTGTATTTCAGACACAGATTCAGTACCTTCGCCTTCAGATAAACGAAGCTAAGCTGACTGGTCTACGCAACGCTCTCTACTGATCTGAAGCGTTGTCTACACGATTTGTTGTAATGCTTGAGGTACAATGTGGGTGCTGCAGAAATATAAATTGTGATTGGTATAGACCACAGGTCCCTACGTGCCAATTTGTTTTATTTTGGGTAGGCCTTTGTTATATCGAAATGTTGTAAATTACATCAAACTCAAATGTTCTCTTTATAGCTGACACAGTCAGTGCTTTGATAGGTTTAAGTATAGAGTGAAATTGTTAAAAAAAACATATGTTAAATTTTACATATTTATTAATAAAAACGACAAAAAATGCAAATCTAGTAAAATTATAACATAAAATATTTACACAAAAAATAAATTGCTTTAATGGGAAAGATGAGCCTGATGCTTTAGTAGCAAATTTTGGATATTTGGCTTCGATTTAGTTGGCTTTAACCTAAAATTTCCTCAATGAGTGATTTATAATCTGTTTCCTTTTTCTAGTAAAAAGATTGGCAACCGCCTTGAACTGAAATATGTATCAAAAACCTTTTCGCGATAGTCCATAATCCAGAGAAACTAAGAGCCAAAATTGTTGATATTCAGTTCTGAACTGTACTTTAAGTTCTTCTCTAGTACGTATTTCGATTACTTCTTCTTACAATACGAAATCCGTTTCTCTAATGTCACCTTATGGATCTATCGTCCACTGTGGTATTTCCATGGTCAAATCTTCCTCAAGCCTAGTTTCAAAGTCTTGTTAAGCATATTTAAGTGCTGAAAGTACGTTGAAACATCATCATCCTGGCAGTTTGTATATGACAGACTTGAAAACTGGGAATATTCGTGGAGCCCAATATTTCACTGCATTAGTTTAGAACACTGCTTCAGAGCAACCTACCACTCAGATTTTTAGCAATTGATTATTGATTCGTCTTTAGTGTCTGTTATCAAAGTTCTCGCAAAGAGCAGTTCTTCTCGCAGAGCAATAATGTTGCATTACCAGATAAAGTTGATTCGTTCAATTATATAGAGAAATGGATCGTTTACAGATGATTACGCAAAAAGGTTTCAATATCATAACTCATTTCATCAATATGTCTTTGAACTGTGTTGTGTCTCAAAGGAATTTGTTTGATTATGTCATACTCAGATATGTGTAGAGCAGTTCTTAAAACGTGCTCAGTGGCTTGCAAAATTAGTTGTTCTCAGATAGTATGCGGTTATCCCCCCATGTCAAACTCCGACTCTGGAACGAACACATTTCGTTAAACGATGAAATTTGGTATCTAGGCGTCACGTTTAACAGAACTATCAACAGGAATTCTGATCTATACAACACTCTTACCAGGGTACACAAACGCGTGAACCTAATCTCCACACACAGAGACTACAGAGAAGTTCTGTACTCTGCACTTTCAAATGCGCAAGCACACAAATTCACAACATGAGAACGAAGAATACTTCGAAACATCCACAGGTTACACTTTCAATTTCCAAGTTCACTACTATAAGAACACTACTCTGCTGAGCCTACCACAGATCGTCTAAAATCCCTCCAGTCTAAATATCCGACTCGACATGATGCAGAAAACAACCCAATAGTCCACCGAAATCTTCGTTCCGATCGGAAAGCCAGTCACTCCGTAGAAAACCTGCCACCCAGACCCTTCACACATCCGCCAGCTTGAATTTTCAAAACCATGCAGTAACCCCCTGAGGATCTCCAAGGTATCCTTGAATTAATTCCATTGTCCCTAAAATTATTACTACGCGTATTATTAAAAAAACAAATAGCCAAAAAATTCAAAATAATAAAAATAAAATTTAAAAAAAATCGAGAAAACATAAAACACAAAAAATAAACACTCGAAGTTATAAAAGACTAAGCCAAACTCGCTCATCATTTGACCAAGCTATGGTCAAGGTTTTTGCAGGTTCAATTGGCCGTAAAGCGAATGCTATAGCGTATATAGCATCCAGCATCCAATTCATCCTCCAGATAAGTCCACCTGTTTGAAAGCTAATGAAATAAATGTTGCCTGAGGATATCCAGGACTATAGCAGGCTTGGCTCATATCGTCTAGATATCCTTGTTTATTGTAATCAACGCTACAATGTTAAAATGTCTACTAGGGATACCCAGGATCCTCTAGATATCTGCTATTAGTAGACAATAATTTTATCAGTTCAATTATTCGCGTTTGTGGGAATATTCAAACAAAAATGTTTATGTATTTACAATATTGCAACTAATATGTGAGTTTGCAATGTGTGTGGTATAGAGGTTTGAAGAACCTGTACTTTCCGGACATTACCCCGTTAACTGCGTAGTAAACAGAGACTATATAAAATTATGTCAAGAACAAAACTTACTAACTGCTAATTACTTATAGTAAAATATTTAATGAAAAATTTAGTTTGGCTTTTATCTTGCCAAAGAAAAACCAATGTGAAGTAGAGTATAAGAAATCCAATGAGCAGGATAGCAGGAGAAGAATAATATGCCAAACACATAAAAGAAATATATTTGAGCACAAAAGGAAAGGAACGCGATACAAACAGTGATGATAAAACAAAAGTTATAGTTTTTGATTTACAGGCGGAGTTGCCTAGCCCCATGGAAAATGCATTATCCTTCTGTTACGTACCAAAGTTAAATCTATTGAACTTCACTTTATACGATATAAATAGTTGAGAAGGCATATATTTCATGTGGTTTGAAGTCGCCTCGTGTCTTTTAAGACATTCTTAGGATATAGATGAACAGACTGAAGACCACTTTAATATCATATTATAGTCAGGTAATTGTGCAGGACAAAATAAGAATAACTTCATAACAGCATTGTACGAGTACGCAATATCTACCCGAAAAATATATTCTTTATACCTGGTCATTCGCAAAACGAGGGTGATAGTATGAAACCTTTAACAGAGAAAGGGGTTAAAGCATTTAAAAAATGTAACATCATATTTTCACATGACATGTTTATTCATTATTATTCAGGCTGCATTCATAAATTCCAAAAAGAACGGTAAAATGTATGAAGTAAATAAGTTGTATCACTCAGATATACTAGATCTTCAGGCTCTAGCAACAGACTCTTTCATCACCATACCCAAAACTGTCAACCTCAGCTATATAAACATATTTAAATTGGATAAGAATCGTCCTGATTCCATTTTCTATCAAACCTCATTAGGATGTACTGACTTTGATGAGACGCAAATTATAAATTCCGAAAGACACATGGACATAAGAAAAGTTAAGTTTAAAGAAGTATTCAGTGTAAAACCTGGTATCACCGACGTAAAGAAAAACCGCTTGCTATCTTTAATGAAGAATAAATGTGTGCAGTATACTATCTTGATTTTTACAAAAGTCTGTGTAGTTTAATGTAGTTTAAGAGTCCTTTATTTCCTATTTAGGTTCATGCGTATTTATTATTACTTATATATTTATAACATATTATAACATATTTATTATTACTTTGCTCTTGATTAATACGTTAAGAAGCTATTATGTGTTTCACCTAACACATTGTAACATTCCTTGCTTGGGATGCTAAAACATGTGATGTACTCTCGTTTACTTGCTAACAGAACTCCCACCCGCGACGCTGTTAATGAAGTGCCTTAATATCTCTCACAATATTAGCGCCAACAAATATCGTATTAATTTCAGAATAAAAATGGCCTTCGGAAATCTGCCATCGGTCAGTTTAACGTAGGACCGCACGCTGGAACTGATGTTGTTGTTCCCCCGGTTCTCAGTCGCTTACTGAGGGCTTAGGTGGACGCAGTTGGTAAGTAAACCAGAGATTAAATTTCTTCCTAGGTATCTAAAAACTAAACTTAATGCTAATGAATGAAACAGCATTAAAGACTTAACAAAGGCGTCTATTGTTCTTCTAGAAAAATAGGGAAAGAAAATATACATTCAATTAAACATAAATAATAATTCAAATGAATAAATTTTAATATATGAAAATCAAATTAAACCAATGACCCAATATAAGCGCTTAAACAAACGAAGCGATAATTAAGGGGTTTTATATTAAAAGGTACAAAAATCCTAATCAAAATTAATAGCGGTGTAGTTAGAAACAACGGCGGTATATGTAAAAGGGTGATATAATAATGAAAGTACGAAAAGTGTGTATTAGTAGTTAATGTGACATGGCGAAAAACGGGAGGAAAGTTTATAACCAGAAAGGAAGGTATTCTAGGAGATTACTGTGGGTACGTAACGCCCTATTAAGACTAGACATCACTGTATGCCAAGCGAATGCACTAGTTTTGCCAGCAGTATACACTATGTGAGCAGTATACGTAACGTCGCAATAAGAACTAACGCTACTGTAAGCCAACTGAATACCACTAATTTTGCTTGTAGTATACATTTTAGTTATATAGAAGAGAAAATGTGAACACTATGGGCATGAAAATGTGAACATTATGGGTAGATACTACCAGTTTTGCGAGCAATTTAGTGTACAGGAAATAGGTTGAGTGAAAAGGCTAGGTAGGCAAGTAAAGCTATTCAAAATACATGTAATTCAATCAATCAATAGACGGTATACATTATCGCTCACCAAATAGATTAAAAATCTGGCTTTCTAGTCGCGAGCCTCACACATGTATCATGACCGGCTACGGGACGTGTGTGGCCTTTCACTCGACGTTTTATTTCCGTGTTACAGTCCATACACACAATCCTACGTAACTATCGGTATTATCCCTTATCATTTGTGTCTACATAACACACAACTCCATTCAAATATTCTCTCAGCGGCTTTCCACGCGGAGTAGATGCAGTAGCGAGCAGCAGTACTGCAGTAAATAGTGTTAGATTATTTATTATAATAGCAAACGGTGGGTGAAATCAACCTATTCCCACATGTACACACACACGTATTAATAAGTCATACATATTATAAATACATCGACAGTATATTAAGCGGCAGCTATCTCGTTTCCTCTGCAGCATTACTTTGCTAAAGACATGTAATAAATGATGAGCAGATAACGCCTACTTGACTTTTATTATTGTTTACAAATAAGACATGCATTCAATTTATTATCAACATAGGTTGCCCGAAATTTGTTAAATTAATTTAATATCATTTTATTTCATATTTTCCCATGTACGGATTGGACAACTATTATTTATTTATTAGGGAGTATTATATAATTTTATTGATTTAATCTTGCCTCGTAACAACTTTGTTACAACATTAAGAATGTATTACAATACTAAAATAAGCAAGTAGCCAATTCTTAATAGAGTTTTTTCGCCTCTTTAATACAAAGCCTTCTGAATTTTTGCAATGTAACCATAAAAGCCAAAATATTTTTTTAATTTTTTATACGCAAGACAGTTAGATAATTTAAATTTTCCTAAACTGCTATTTTCTGAAAACATTGATCTACGTAATTCTAAAGTACCTGTAAACACTGTCAAAATTAAAAAAGAACTTTAATAACTCGCTCTCTTGAAAAATAATGTTTGTTAGGTGTAACAGTCTTCTTTCAGAAGGACGGTATGTAATAATTTGTAACTGTCTTTTTATCTCTCCATCCGTCCGCTATTAGCTCCCAAGGTAAAGGTTAAATAGAGACAATACTGACAACATTTGATTGACTACTTGTTTTTTTCCGGGAATATTGCATTAACAAAATTTTACCTTCTCAGATCACCCAAAGGATAAAAATCCACACAGCTACTCCGTCAAATCTTTTAATAAAACATGCTTCTCCGTAATTCCTTCCAATCAATCAACATTGGTGTGTTATACTAAAACATGAAAATATGTGATGCTTTCTGGGTCCAAAGTTTAATTTCTAATTAAGTTTATGGTTATTCTGATCGTCTTTTTTTTGTTTTGCGTAAGAGGTGGAGAATCTTCAAAAGACAAAGGATGCCCGATGCATCCAATAGTGAGGGATTTTTACCCACTAAACTCCACTCCCTGTTGGGATATTATAATTAGGAGGTTGGTGAATTTATTGTGTGAGGTTTTAGGATTTATCATCCTCTTCAGCCTGGAACTGGTGATGAGTGAATTATAGAGTGTTGGTAAGCTGATAGCTTGTAGGAAAATTACGCTATAGCATTGGCTTTACAGCCAAGGAAAACCTGCAAAAACCTTGGCTATAGCGCGGTCAACAAATGGCTGATCGTCTGTTGGGAAGCTCTTAATATAGTAGTCACATTAGTATGATTAAGTGTGTACGAGGAATGTATAATTCTAAATATGAAAGCATTAAGAACACACAAGCTGTTAATAATTTGAACAAATTGTTTCTGTCACATCTTCTCAAATAACGCTTCGTAAAAAGAAATATCTAAAAGCGATACCTTTCCATTGCACTGTAATACAGTAATAATGATAGCATACATATTGCATTCATATGCGCTACCTTGCGTACATACACAATAATAGAAAACAAATACAAAATTTACTACATATATCTGTCTTCACGCTCTTATGCTTTTAATAGCTATGCCGCACGTTTACAGTTCGAATTATTTAAAAAGCGTTAAACAAAATGACAGTGTGTTGTTGACAAGTGCGACGGTTTTCATAAAACCATGTCCCGGACGTATTTCGTTACGCGTGTAATTAAAAACATATGGCACTTGATTGTAATATATTATGTTAACATTGCTTTGCAATGCATACATTAAGCACACATCTATAGTAGCTGATGAAATTGTTAGTTTTTGGAAAACAATCATTACTAATTTGGAGTGTTAAATGAGAGGAAGCTTAATAAACTCTGAGATAAATGTAGATACGATTTTCGAATGTAGATTCGATATGTAGATTTCTGCAAGTTCGTAAATCTTCCATTGTTAATGCTAGGGTTTGCTGCCCATTCATTTTAACATGAGATATTATCACATCGAGAGATAAAGAGATTAAGGTGCATGCGATAGGTTGTCCATGATCATGCTCAAGGCCAACGACGCGCCCCACTTCATGTAGTTTCACTATGTAGTTAGATTTATGTATAGCTTTATATAGTAACACCTAAAAACTCACTCAGTATATTATAGAGAAATTGATAAATAATAAATATTAGTCTAGACCAGGGGTGTCTAACCCGTTTGACCCTTTGGGCCATATAACATATAACAAGTATATTTTTTGGCAATCTTTATTACCATTATTTTGTAAGTGTTATTACAACCGATAAAATCTGGATAATAAAAAAACACCATAATAATTAATAATTGCAATATTTATTGTCAAAAAAAAATACAAAATTGAGTACTTAAATGAAACTTCTTATTAAAAAATATTAATTAATTTTTAATGGGAACTTTGACAGATTTTTTTTGTGGTTTTCACTACAATTTGCATTATATTTTCCATTTTTAAAGACCTTGCACATAAATTTTTTTGATGTACAATACAAGATATTTCATTAGATTTAAATTCTTAACAGCAATCGCATCATTTTCTATTAATTTCACAAGACCTTCCGTTTTTACAACCATCACTGGGGCACCATCAGTACTTATACCAGGCATGTTGGCCAAGTTTAAAGAAAATCGTGTTAACGTTTTTGATACTGCCAAATACAAATCTGTTGACGTTAATGTGTCTTTTAATGATACTAAAGAAACCAACTCTTCTGAGATATTATATTCATTGTCAATACCTCTACTAAATATAGCAACCTGAACAGTATCACTGAGATCAGTACTTTCATCTATTGCTAAAGAATAATATTTGAAAATAGCAGATGTATTTTCCAATCTCGTTTCAATAGATTTTGCAATATCTTCAATTCGTCTTGCTATAGTTTGGTGCGATAAACTGATTTTTGATATGTCCGATTTTTATCTGGACAAATAATGTCAGCTTCACTTTCTAGAGATTCTTTAATAAATTCGCCATCTGTGAAGGGTTTCAACTTCTTTGCAATTATATTTGCTACCACATTACTGGCTTTCACGACAGAATCATTTTGAATAGCAATTCTCTTCAAAAATGTTTGTTGAGAACACATACTTTTCTTAAGTTCAGCTACTTTATCTTTGCGATACATTCCGTTCTAAACATCATACGTTGAAGCATGTTTTTGAAAATAATGCCATTTTAAATCATAATCTTTAAAAACAGCTACGCTATCTCTACAAATTAAACAAAGCGCCTTATTTTTCGACTCGATATAAAAATAAAGCTCGGTCCAGTTTTGGTTGAATAATCTTTTCTCTTCAAAAATTTTCGATTTTTACTTCCTGAGGATGCCATGCTAAATTTTGAATAAAATAATTAATTAAATATCGGTAAAAAAAATGTTTGTAG
>WYDF02025962.1:0-12995 GCA_009867245.2 Adranes taylori | reverse complement strand
GAAGACGGGAGGAAATTGCCCATCTGATTTTTCAACAAAATTTGTAGGGTAAGTTGAATCTTATAAATATAATCCTTATAATTATCCTTATGAAACTTATAATTATATAATTACAAATATAATCCAAAATTTATTTGAAAATTTATTGAAAATATAACAAATATAATAAATGCAAAACTTAATCATAATCTAAAAGAAGGAATACAAAATTGATATAACATCTAAGGAAAAACAAATACTTAAATGCAAAACCTCAACCTATTAAAATACGTTGGAATAGTTTACAACTGTATATACACTTTATCATTTTCTGTACTAATAACTCTTCCTGTTGTAACTCTCTCATCACTTTTTTTTCTTTTAGCCTCAGGACTTCCACTTGTTCTAACACATCTAATCTTTGTAATTCAGCCGTTGATAAGTTTTTTGTTTCCGTCGTCTCCGGAAGAGGGCTTTTCATTATCTTTGATACCGTGCTTTTTGCAGTTTCTAGAACCAGAAGAGATGAGTCAGACTACGAGCAGATATCCACCGAAACAGCAGTCTGTATCGGTGTTGGCACTCCAACTTGCAGCACCTGATGAAATTTAATTTCATGTAATGATCTGCAATCAAATAAATATTCGATTCTTACCTGGTATTTTGTGCAAGGTCGGGTTTCTGTCACCATCCATTAACTTCCGAAATGCCTTATCCCATAACTTCAACTTTACTTGTTTGTTGCCGGTTTTATCTATATCTGCTTTCTGTTTGATTTTTGTTTGTATGTTATTGATTTTTTTAGATCATTGTTTTACACTTATTGTTTTTCTACTCACCGCTTGTCATTCCGCTTGTAACTTTATTAACGCATTCTCTTTCGCTTTTCTTGTAGTGGGTACTTGCGATTGTTCTAGTACCACGCTATAATCTTACAGTACCTCTACAAATTTCACCTGATCGTTCTCTTCACGGGTCGTGCTTTCTTCGTTAGAGCACATAGCGTTTCTTCTTCTTTCACACTAACTAACTACTACAAATCATATTCAACCAAACATCATAATTATTCCTCTCTAGACTTGTTAAAAAGTGTAGCAAACGGTTTAAATAACGAAGCATTTACTACGAAGCAAAATCAAGTCATTATTCATTAGAAACGAAGCAAACGCTTTTTCTTCTACCTCTTGCTTCGAAGGATTTGCTTTTGCTTTTACTTTGTCCTTGGAACAAATGCTCCATTTTTATTCATGACCTCATTATACCTCTGATACTTTTGCCCATTACACTGACCTCTAACCCGATAATTTGGCCATCGTCTGAGCTCATCTATTAGTATGCCTTGCTTCTATCGAGTTTCGAAATACCTTGTATTCTTGTAATAAATAAGGTTCCACATGTACATAGAGTGTTGTTCACTTTGAAGTGAATATGCTAGAATTAACACAAATATGCTTGTGAGAATGTGCTTATTCATCTAGGATTTTTGTGCATAGCCGCGTTTATCGTCTGTTTGGGCTTTTTTTAAGTCAAGCTGAAGTTTCTTTTTCAATATGCCTGTTTCTCTTCCCACCCACTTTCATTTGCAATCATGGTCTTAGCACACTAATGTTCTTAGCGCACTAAGGCTCACTAAGGTTTGTGGCACTAATGTTATTTCCTATTATCTGAATGACTTGCTGTCTATCGTCTTCCCACGCTGGACATGAGACAAACGTGTGGTCAGCATCGTCCACTACAGTACCACAATGTTAGCATATGCCTGAAGCGACCTTCTTGATTCTATAAAGGTATGCAGCAAAGGAGCCGTGCTCTTGTTTTTTAAATCTTTATTTACAACTGGTTTCTGCTTGCAGCCATCTTCAGGTATAACTAACTGACAATTATTTGGCATTTTCAGAATAAAATTGTTCCTTGTTTGTTAAACATCTTTATTTTGAACCGGTTTTTAATATTGAGCATCTTCAGGTAAAACTATAATAAAATTAATTTGTCCTACATAATATCTTTTATCTGAAAATTTTCACTTAATTTTTACTTTGACTCCCTTGTTTTTTAAAATCATTATTTACGACCGCTTTTGAATTTTGTCCATCTTCACGTATAACTATAATTAAATGAAGTAATATTACATTTCTATACTAAATTTATTTAGATAATACAATTGTGCAGATTAGAGGTCAGAGTAGCTTTTTAGAGAATTGAATTGTGTTGAATTGAATTGTTCTGTCAATTCAATTCACAATTGTTTGTTTGACAATTTTTTTAATTGTGCAGGTTATAGGTTAGAATAAATTTTTTGCAGAATTGAATTGTTCTGACTGGCAATTGGCAATTGTTTGACAACTTTCAGAACTGAATTGTTCCGAGTTTCAAAATCTTTCTTTACCACAGGTATCGCCTTTTGGCCATTTTTAGATATAACTATAATAAAATTAATTTGAATTACATTATATTTTTTAACTAACTTTCGTTATTTAATTCATTTAATTTTTAATTTTTGTTTAATTTTTTACATAACTGTTTTTCAGTTTGTAGGTTAGAATTATAGTATGACTATAACGAAATTAGTTTGTAATACATTATGTACCTAAAATATTACATTCTTTGTAGGTTAGAATTGACATTTTTTACAGAATTTAATTTTGCTGATAATTAAACTGATAATTGTTTGACAATTTTCAGAATTGAATTGTTCCTTGTGTTTGAAAAATCTTTATTTACGACAGGTTTCGGCGTTTAGCCATATCTAAATGTTTGTGTTGTATTTAAATTGTTTATCTCAATTTATCATCCACCCCTTGTAAATATCGTTTTAGTTTAGTTCAAGATGCGCCCACTAGTTTTGTGTATGTGTAGTTTTGGTGGACGTTTATATGCGTAAGAAATTTTTGTTAGCCAAAGCGAAACAGAAAAAGAGAGACGAGTCTTAAGTAAGCCGCTAACAGTGTTAGAACGGAATACTTTGTCAGCGAGCATCTTGCTATCGCGCTGAAAATTCGTTTCAATAACAAGTATCACTCCAAACAGACGAATTGTCCGTCAGTGGGCAAAATCGTGCCATTGCGCTGAAAGTAGTATTTCGTATCAGAAAATAATTAACTCGTTATCGTCCGGGAACGGATGTGCAAGAAGAAACCCAGTTTCCTTAAGAAGAATACCCGCTTCCGTTTCCTTAGTCCTATCAGAAAAGTGAGTGAAGACAACGCCCGTCTCGTTAAGGTATGTCGCATCCTTTTTTTATTTTGCACTATTAGCGGTTTATTGTATCGCGGGTTTATTTGAAGTTAGCTCGAGAATTATTGCTAATTTAATTCCGTTAGATACAGTTCATTTGTGGCACGGTAAAACCAGTCTAATTTCGTAGCTCTGGAGTCGGCCCTATCACTAAATGAAATTAATTTATGTTACATTATAATTCGTAACTAAATATTTTTTCTTAATACTATTTTTCACTTTGATAGTTAGGATTGTTTTTTACAAAATTGAAATGTTCTGACACTTGCTTCACAACTTTCAGAATTGAATTGTTCCTTGTTTCTTATAATTTTTTATTTACCACTATAATTAAGTTAATGTGTATTATGTTATGTTTCTTAACGAAATTTCTTACTTAATTTGTACTTCACTTTTTTACTTAATTACTATTAATTAGTTTGTAAGTTACAATTGTTTTTTACAGAATTGATTGGTCTAACAATTAAATTTACAATTGGCAATTTTCAAAATTAAATTGTTCCTTGTTTTTAATGTTTTTTATTTACGACTGGTTTCGGCTTTTTCAGGTATAACTATATTGAAATTAATTTGTATTTCATTATATGATTTAAATTATTCTGATAATTCAATTGTTCCAAAAACAATTCTAACCTACAAACTGAAAATTAGTGTTAAGTAAAAGAATTTAGTTACGAAATATAATGTAATACAAATTAATTTTATATAATTATACTAAAACATGGCGAAAAACCAAAATCCGTTGTCAATAATATTTTTTTTCGAAACAAGGAAGTAACATTTAATGTTTGTAATAAGTTATTTATCACAGAATTATTAAGTGTTAATTCCTTTTGGACGTCAAAATTCAGCGATTTTTATAACAGGCAATGCATTTTATATATATATATATATATATATATATATATATATATAGAAATCAAAAATACTTATGTAGAACTATTAAAGATGGATACTACACAAATAATAAGAAAAATATTACGTCATATGATATTAAAATATTTTGTGAAAAAATAAGAAGTGATGTACTTCCACAATGCTATACACTCGGTCATGAATGCCGCCCTGGTCATTAATGGTAATTGAAAAACTGATATTGCACACTTTTGAACACAGTAATATCAGTCCTGAGAAATAATACCAAATTATTATAATTTCCTTCTTGAACGCAAAGTGTATGTAAATTTGCATATATTAAGATAATAAATTTCTATATATTTGCTGTGTACTGCATTTGACATAATGCATTGCACAGCTATGTGTAATATATTTGAACGAAATAGCACCTTACATATTGAGATGAACTATTAAAGTGTTTTTATATCTAACCAATAAAGCAAGGGACATTAACAAAGTTCGCCTCGTATAAACTTCTATTGGGTTCTTTTTCTGAGAAGCGTCGGACTATCCTAAAGATGGCCTAAGTTGTTTCTACAGATATCTTAATTGGAAGTGGACTTTACTGTTTGTAATAAGACAGATTTTTAATTAGATGTTGTTAAGGTATTGAGCTTTAATTGTTAAAGTCCACTTTCTATTACGATCACTGTAGAAACAACTTTGGCCATCTTTAGGGTGGTCCGACCGTTCTCAGAAAAAGAACCCAATAGAAGTTTATACTAGGTGAACTTTAATTGTTAAAATCCCTTTAATAGTGCATCTCAATATGTAAGGTGCCTATTTCGTCTAAATATATTACACACCGCTGGTGCAATGCATTATCTCAAATGCAGTACGCAGTAAATAAATAGAAATTTAACATCTTAATATATGCGTTCAAGAAGGAAAATATAATAATTTGGTTACAGAGGCATATGTAGCGTACTAGTCAAGTTTCGGATTCGCAAATCCATGCAATGATACATTGCGCCTATAGTTGGAAAGAGAGAGAGTAGGTAAAGGCTACACCGCTATGCCAGAAACACGTGTCCACCCTGTCTCAATTAAAAAAAAAATATTATAATTTTCTAATCATTTAGAATTTTCGAAATAGCACCTATCTGATTAAAAATCTGTCATGCTGCAAATAGTAAATACTACTTACTTTCTTTATTAGTATTGTTTTGTCCGCAATAACTATAATGCGACGCAAAATTTTTAGTAACTTAGATGGTTATTCGTAAATAATATATAACCCCTTATTTGTTACAAATTTGCTATTTGCAATTTATCACTACTTTATGTAAAAATATAGTATTCCTTGTTAGCAATAGAGATATTCAGGAAAAGCAAAAAAAAAAAACATTAAAGCTAATGTATTTTCACCGAACACTCGTTGGACGTCTAAAAAAGAATAGTTTTATTTTTTCAAAATTTTAGTGTAAAAAGCTGCCCATCTACTTAAAAAAAATAGACGACGGACTTATATGGCGGCTACAATAAATGGGCAAATCCTTGAATATGCTTTAAAATTATTATAAGTACTACACAAAATATGAAGATTTTAATGAATGTCATAGTAAATTGCACAATCAGATTTAATCATAATGTCATTTAATCATGAAATTGATTAAATTAACCATTAAAACCAACGATGTGCATGTTATATATACATATACGTATACTTTAAATTAGAATACAAGAAATAAGTAGTTATCGACTTCAGTAAATTAACAGTGCATAAGGAACTTTGACGTATTATAACGAAGAAACAGATCATCAATTTTAACATTCAACTATTGTTGCATCACAATAATTTTGAACTATATTCTAAAATAGTTTTCAACGCGAATTTGAATGTAATTATAGGCAATCCTTTTTGATTATGACCCCGGCAAATGCAAATTCGTTATGTGCTAGGTGAAGGCACAGACCAGATATATTAATAGATATTGTTAATTGTTTCAACGCATTTTATTTATATCCATATATATTTTATTACATAATCTTAGATGTTGGTGCAGATATTTTATTAGATATTTAAAATGAATGTGTTTTAAAGTATAAAACAAATCGAGAAATGCAAGTGCGTACACAACTTTAATCTCAAACAAAATAGCATATAGAAAAAGCATAGTACGTATTTGTATTCAACATTTAGAATGAAAGTTTAAATCGCCTACTTTAAGGAATATTTATAAAACAATACGAAGAATTCAAGTGCGTACTAAACTTTTCTTTTAAATAGAATAGCATGCAGAAAAGCATAGCATGTACTTGTTTCTTTACATACTGTGTTGTATTAATTTTATCTTTTATCATTCAAGTGTTTTTTCATACTCTTAAATGATTTTTCGTTAATGGGAAATTTCGCTCATTGTGACCTTCTCTGGTATGTATCATTCGCAATCAACTGTAAAAGGAAATAATTATTAGTATGGTGATTCTTTTGATGAGCGTTTCACATCAAAATATACTATACCTCGGCAGTAAAACCTAATGCGTGATTGAACGACAAATTTAATAGTATTTGAATGCAATTGCAACGTAAAGTAGAAGTATGACCAAACGTAATTTGGACATAAATTCGAAACATGAAAAATTTAAGAAACTATTGCATTGTGGGAATGAAATTTACTGTAATTTATTAAAATTACTTTTGGAGGCTATATCTTCAGAACCATTAGAGCTGGACCCCTCATGTGTGGTATGGCTTCAAAGAGAATCACAAGACCTATCAAAATATATAAAAATATACAGGGTGTTACTAAATAGTTTTTTTATTTTTTTTTGTTTGTGTTTTAACTTAGCTAAAACTAATATTTACTTGTAATTTTAAACTTTTGACATATATAAACTATTTTCCATAAAAAAAATTATTAAATTATTTAAATATGCATGTAATACATTACAAGAATAATTCAAAATAATTGAATTTATTTGCGAAAGTGTGAAATATTTAAAGTTCAAATAAATGATCAAATCATGTACTTGATATGATACAAGTAAAATCGTGGGCTTTGCGATAGTTTATAACTTATAAATTCGATAAGATATCCATAGCTTTTGAAATTAGGATCAAATTAAAGTCACCTACATTTGCAATAATAAGCTTTAAATTGTCTATGCAAATCATTCGCTAGGTGTAAAATTAGTGCTATTAATCGGCATGACGTTGCGTATTATACTCATTTAGAAATATAATCAGCATTAAAATGATTCTAAAGAATATTTAATTTTATGATTACAGGCCTGTTAAAGATAAAATGAGAAAATGAACTTCTACAGTATTTCATTATAATTAATTTGTTTTTGGTCATTTAATATATATAATTATTCACGTAATAATAGTTTAAAGAATCTTAAAACATTTTTATTTAATACTCCTTCCCTATGCGTAACTAGACAATTTTTCTGTGGAGGCTAAGAGAGGGGCCCAAGCGTAACTAGAGAAAATATGTAAAAATTTAATTAATTACCCGACTATGGGGTTTTTTCTGACGTGGGGGGGGGGGGGGGCAGCATGATCATTCTGGGGTTGGCCGGGTCCACTCTGGTGACGGCTGTGCTTCTTCCGATCCCAAATGAGTGTTTAATTTGAAAATTTTACTTTTTATCAAAATTAGTGTCCAACTTATTATACTTCTTGCAACACCTCTAGATAGGTAATTGTCCTACATAGGACTTGTTAAAACAAGAACGGTTCTTACTCTTTCTGTTTACCAGTGGCATTTCTTTGTCTCCAATCGTACTGATGCAAAACAGAATAGTAAATCTGTCTTTGAAAACCTTGCAGTTTTTCCTTTCAGTCAGAAAACACTAATACATCTACAACAGCTGCTTCGCCACACATGGATTAGAAGGAACTATCTCCGCTAGAAGCCGTGACATCAAAACTTTGTTTCCATGCCAACTTCTAACGGCGTTTCTTGAATAATTTTACCAAAACCAGAATTGTACTAGAAACCGTTTTCGAAAATTTTCTTTTCTTTCCCATATTTCCTTAATTAAATCACTCTTATGTTTTAAAATTTTACTCACTTGACTTCGAATTCCAAACATTTCTGTCAATTGTCTAACATTTTAAGCTTTGTTCGGATATGCAGTTGGAAACTGTTAGTAGATAACACGTGTATTGGTCACAGATTGATTTATGCGCTTGTTCCGTTTATGTATGATTTGGCAACTGCTTTCCAATTCAACTCTCTACAAACGATGTGCTGGCTGGTTATGACCCTCTGACTTTCAACGCCATTAGCTTGACAACTACTATAATTTGAGTTTTTTATTCCGTTTAATATTTTGTAAGCCATTATTATAAAAATAAGTGTGTGCTATGGTGTCTGGCACATGTTACTTCTATAAGCTCTAATATTGTCACAAGGCAACTAGGAATGCGGGACATGTGTTGCATACAAATTGTAAGGAATGTTTTAATTTTATGAGTTTATTATTTTTGAATACAATAAATAGGTTTGTATATAAAATTATTTCTAGTATTTCAGTTAACTATTTTGGTTTAGTTACGTTTTCTATATTCTTAGTTTTTTTTAATTCGAGGGCGAATTTTACCTGTGCGGTGGCGAGTTTCATGAATAAATTAGTCTTCATTCTAATTTTATTCTATAATAGATAGCTTTGTACGCTTGATATGCAAGCAGATGTTACGCTAGATGAACTAGTTGGCAAAAAGACAGTCAGTTACGGGCAGTTTTATCATAAACTTGTTTTACTATTAGAATGTATAAATAATCATTACTCAATTATATCTAATTAAACTTTGAACAAATTCTTTTATACATATCCAGGGGCCACCGACCCAAGCAGCAAGAGTAGTGACTTAATAATATGTGAAAGCGTACTGTACGATACCGTACAACTATGGGTTAGGGTAGTATATCTGATTGGATTTACATTAATTAAGGCGCTAGCAATTAGAAAAAGTAGGTTACAGGTGAATACATGATATGACTGCAATTTTACCATAAGAAGGGGTAAAGTAGTGAGAGATATGGATCGTAATCTTGGTAGGCAAATAGCTAGTCAAAGAAAATAGCTCTTACAGGAACAAATATTCAGTTGTGATGAGCTCCCACTCATGACGCTGCTAATGGGTAGTCTAGTGACTGGTCACAGATGGCGCAAACAAATATTTTACAGAATTATAGAATAAAAACGGCCTTTGGAAATATGTCATCGGGCGCCAGTCAGGTTAACGGAACTGTAGTTGATCATGTTAGATCTGTTGATGATCTCCCTCCGAACCTCAGTCTCTTACTCAGGGCACAGTAGCTGCGAGTCCTCTGAGTTGCCCAGATGTTCAAGATCTTGCATGCAGCTGAATTTAACTTATTCACTAGTGAGTGAAGCAGCATTGAAGTTGTAACAAACCCATCTATTGTTCTTTACAGACAATACAAATAGAAAAAGTAAATATTAATGCACAATAAAATGTCAGTGATAAACAAATACTTAAAAAATCAAATTAATATAGCTTAAATGCCGGTTAAATGAAATATATATATATATAACTCAGCGGTTTACATAATAAAAGCAATGCGTATGAAATAACAGCGGTGCATGTAAAGCAGTGCGGTGATAAAATAATAACAAACAAAATATGGAAAGCGTGTACAGGCTAGCAATAATACAACGGGGCGGGGGTAAGTTCAATACATACAACAACGAGAAGGTGAGGGTAATTTTAAACACCTAATATGAATAACAGGAAAGATAAGTAGCCTAGGAATTAACGTAAACGCGTAATGGCGTCAGGATACTGACGCCACGTTGTCCACTGCTTACAAATGACTGCGAACGTCACTAGCCAGAAATATATACTCTCGGTGGGTTATAGGTTAAAAGGTAAGTAGGAGCAAAGACAAAACTATTGGAACGTACATGCAATTTAATCAATCAGTATATGGTATACCAAAATCGCTCACCAAATATATTATTATCCCAGCGGCTGTCGCTCTGCCTGATATTTCCGCATAGCCGGCTCGGCTTGACTTCGCTGCCACTGAACGGCTGTCTTCGAGTTCGCAAAGAAACTAATTGTATACAAATTCTCGCTATTTATAGACGAGAGCCTTCGGTCAAGTTTTACTCTGCAGTAGTGTCATGTGAAGCCATCCACACGACATTTTGTTCCGTAGCAAGGGTCCTCTCATACAATTCCATACATAGCTTGATATTATCCCTACCATCTGTGTCGACATAACACACAACAACACTCTAGCGGCTTTCCCACACTTACAATAGAAACAATAGACCAGCAGCAGTGGTAGCGAGGCAAATACAGCTAAATCCAGCCAACAGATCATATACATCAAACACATAACGTGTGTATAATCATTACACCACATAACAATATCGCAAGCGGTCGGCCCAAATCAATACTTCCATACACACACATCTAGCACGCATAATAATTCGTAATACACATTATGAACATAATGACGGTACACTAAGCGATCTCCTTTCCTCTGCAGCATGTAATATATGGTAAGCAGCTAACGCGGTGCCTACGTGACTTTATTATTGTTTACAAATAATACATGCATTCAATTTATTATTAATATAGGGTACCTGGAATTCTTTAATTAATTTGATATAATTTTACTCTGATGAATAATAGAGCATGGTTCGTTACAGAGTAATAAGGAATTTTAAGTTGCAGAATGAATCCATGTCAGTCAGTGCCTTTAAAATAAAATAATGAATTAAATTATAATGAATACAAAAAAAAAACGTAAATAAATTATATTATATAATAAGAATCGGAAGTTAGCTACGGAACATAGTAGTGTACAGTATACGATAATAATTAAATAATTTGTTAAGTTTGAATTCTTTGAATAATATAAATTTAATTGATTAGACAACATTTTTTTATTGATATTTAATTAAAATAAAGTGAAATGAATTAATAAGGTAATGGTGCGTGATCTAAAATAAGTTTGGGATTGCAGAAATGACGAAAACTATGAGTAGAATAATTTTATAAATAATTTGGAAATTTAGTTGAGGGAACTTGAACTCCATGTTTATTAATCGATTTACTAATATTATATTTTTTTACTAATATTATATTTTTACTAATATTATATTTTTTTACTAATATTATATTTAAAAAAAATATAATACTAATATTATATTTTTTTATTGTTATTTATTTTGAATGTACGAATTTGCATATACGCATTTCCTCAATCATTCTGACTACATTTTGTTAAGTTAATGCATTCTTTTATGCAACAGACTTGACTATGAAAGACGATTGGTAGATGTTAGTGCTGAAGAGCACGGTTTATCGTTTGATTTGATGTTTATCGTTATAATCTTGCTTCACTGAGTCAGATAAAATTCAATACAGGGCTGGCAAGGTTAACAATTATTAACTTTGCCATCCCTTGTGTTTTATTCTAAATAATGTTAAGAAACTGGGGATTATGTATTTCAGTATTCAGTAGTAGGGAACAGTATTCAGTAGTAGGTAAATAAAAGTGGGTATTAAAGTGAATCGCATTTTATAGTGATTGAACGAGAAGTTTACGTTGTGTAGGTGGGAATCGCTACGTATCCCATTAAGAGGACCCTCTTACCAGTCACGTTGGGGAGTAAACCATCCTCCCTAAAATAAACATGTCAATAGTAGTTACCGTTGCAGACCGTTCCTACGAGACAGCACCCAGCCTCCGAGACCTGCTCCAAAATCGCTCTAAAAGTAACGGTGACGCGATATAGGTATTTGGGTGTATTATAAATAGTTTGAACGTTTGACAGCTGTCAATTGAAAATCCGACATGGCGGACGGCAGGGCATTTCCGGTATTAAATTTGAAATATGGTACAGAGAATCGAAATAGGGGTACGCTTAAATGAAATTGAACAAAAATCAAAATTTGGAACTGAGGCGCGGCGTGAAGGTGCATAATGATTTAGATTTGTAACTCGATTTAAATAAAAAGTAACTAGTTTTGTAACTATAGATATTACGAGTATCGATATGAAAAATAATACACAGTAGCGTTGAAGAAAATTTTTACAAATATAGTCTATCATGAATATTCAAATGTGATCAGCAGGGGGAGGGGCGATACCCGATTGGGAATTTTGAGGTTATGTAACTAGATTTGACGCAAAATATGACTTTAAATTTTTAATATTTTTAAATTTGGGCTGCTATTTGAGGCTCATCGTATTTGAGGTAATGTAACTAGCAGATTTAAAGCAAAAAGTAACTAGATTTTAAACTAGATTTAATATGAAAATAACTTTAAATATTTGAATTTTAGGCTGAAAAGACGTATCTGAATTTTCTAATTTATAATATTTTTTAATTTGAGCTGCTGACGCCTTTGAAAGCTGCAGTATACACTTACAATTTTTTTAATGCTTAAATATGCAAGCAAAAGGTTAGTACACACTTACATTTAAAAAAAATTTAATTTGGGCTGCTGACGTCGTCGTCTGCTCTCTCATTCAAAGATAAAAAGTAACTTAATTTGAAAGGTAAAAGTAAGTATTTTTTAAGTAAAGTTATGTACACAGTTATAGTTAAATAAATATTCAATAGTGATAAAAATTCATTTGTTTAATACTAATTCATCATCGCTGTTTCCGCTAGCCTTAAACAATTAGTATCACCCTCAATGTATCTTGTTTTTATTTATAACAATAGAACTAGAATCTAAACAACAACAAAAAACGTATACGACACTATTCACTGTAATTGAACGTAAATGAATTAACATTTCTTAAATTTTATCACAGTGCATGCTACGGCTACGAAAATTTGCTCCCATCTAATGATACTCAGAAAACTGTTCTCGAACCGATTCAAAGTTCCACCAATTAGTCAGATAACTATAAAAACACCAGACCAAATGCTCTTATATA
>WYDF02025951.1:0-12995 GCA_009867245.2 Adranes taylori | reverse complement strand
TATATAGTCTTTGGTTGTACAAAATATGCAGATGAACATACATAATCATAACCATAATAAAAGTTGTGTTTGAAGTTATATAACATAATATAAAATCAAAGGTTGTTTTAGTATGAACGCATCAATTTTAAATATTTTAAATAATCAAAGGGGATAATAAGTAAATAAAAGAAACTTATTAAAATCAATAAATTTCATGAAATAATATAGCAATCACTCATTATAATAAGTTCATTTAATTGTACAAGATAAATAAATTTCATCTAGGAATAAAATATCTATCAAAAAATAGAAAGGCAAAAATGATTCAGAATGCAGGTGTCATCAAGTCATCTTATAGATATCTGCGAGGAAATAAACTTGCCGTGACGAAAAAGAAGCTGGAAATAAGAGGAGGGAAGAAAGTAGCCTTTTATACGTAAATATTTGTGGCGTCCTTGTATTAGAAAGAGAACATAGAAAAATTATTTGAGATAGGCTTTTTATTAGGCAAGAGTGAGATGCACAGATGAAACAAATTTCTGCCGAAGCTCTGTATAAAATGCATCGACCTAAACCGAGACGAAGGAATAAAAGGCAAAATTCAGTAGGCAAATCTCTTAGAATTTTATGTTTTCAACTAGTTCAGAATGGTACAGACTTTTATAAATCAGTATAATGAGCTCGATTTATAGTACGCGTATTTATTCGTTCATTTTTATTGCGCGCATTATGGATGAAATACAAATGTGAGTAAACATTTATTTATTTATAAAACTTAAGTTCTTTTTGATTTTACTTGGAATAAATAATCATTATTAATGGAATAAATTGTGTTTTACTATAAACTAACCAAATATGAATCTTATTGAAACGTCGTAAGTAAATTGTTACCGGTATGTTCTTTCATGAAGGTAGTTTATTTTGTCATAATCTGACAATGCACTATTTAATTGAGTGAATGTTTATTTGTATCTTTCATATTTTAGTAAAAATATAAATAAATCTTAACAAGTATCTGTTTTATTAATCATCTAAATTTGTCAACCCCTTATAATTGTATTTGCATGTAAAGATAAATTATTCAGTGAACAATAGAGCATTTAAAAACCTTAAATTTTTGGCTTTAATCAAGCAAAGGTTCTAATGATTATTGTGTATTTACGTATTGTAATGGTGTATGTATATTCTACAACCCCCAAATAATATTCTACCAAATTTGGCTACGCTCTAACTTAACATTTACTCTCTGATTCCGGTTGAATTGACTGTGTTTGGATTGGAAGTACAATTAAGTAGATTTTCTTAAATCTAACTCAATTTAATGCCACAACAATAAATGTGACAATAAAAACAAAGAGAATTTACTGCAACCATTGAGTAAGTACTAAGTAGAGATATAAAAAGATAAGAAAAACCCGACTAAAAATTGCTGTGGACTTGAACTTCTTGAACAAATCTTGACCATTTGGGACTATTGTTTAGCCAGGATACAAATTAATATCACTAAACAAGAGCAGAACTTTATTTTAATGCATTTTCATGTGTGAGTGTCATAAGGTGTTACATTTCCATTGCTGTCGGTTATAAAATGCAAGAAATTGCAATAATATCAATAAGAAAAAAGAAGATAGATATATAGCTGTATATGCAAGAGTGTCGTAAATGCATTTTTAGTCAACTGGAACTTACGTGTAAAGAAATAATAAATAGGGGAAAAACTGAGGTAGCTGCGAGAAAACGTATAAAGAGGAGAAACTTTTGTGTCTGCATATAGATAGTCGTCTTTGCTGGAAAACCCATGTCGAATATTTGTCTATGAGAATCGCGAAGGTATCCTACGCAATTAGGTAAATAGTTAAAGTAGCAGAAGAAAAAGCATGTGTTTCAACTTATCAGATCAGTCGTTTTGTGGGTCAATATTGAGTTATAGAATTGAGGCGTAGGGCCAATCAGCTGAATTTGAGACATAGTTTTTGTCAAATTGAGACAAAAACTATTAAACGTACGTGTTATTATTGAAAAAAATGGACAAAAACTATTGAAATACAGAATAAACAAATAAATAATAATAGTAAGTCAATGATTGTACAGGGTTAAATTAATTGGTGTATAAACGCATTCTGTAAGTACAAAATATCGCTACATAAAATACCCTCTTTTTGCACTACGGATATAAAGATATCTTTATAAAGATATCTAAAGATAATAAGATATATTAATCAATAGCTGACAAACTAACCAATAAAAACTAAACTACAACATGGCCTAATTAATTTAGTTTTCCCAAACTAACGGTACATTATATAAAATACAGGGTTTAAAGGTATGTAAGCTCAAATCGATTGAGCACGGCAATCGTAATAATTTTATATTATGTTGAAATATTACCGGACAACTGATGAGACCACAGTATGGCGAAATAGGACGCTCTATCTTATATTAGTAATAATTTTCAACTTTGCAATTATATAAGGTCATTCTACGAGATATCTTTATATCCATAGTGGACAAAGAGGCTATTTTATATAGCGATATGTTGTACTTATAGAATACTTTTATACACAAATTAAATAAATAATAGTTCAACAATGGTTGATAACAATAATAATTATTGTTCAAACTGTAAAAAAAATCTTTACTAAGAAGGACTATACAGTGCAGGTCAAATGTTTTCTCTGGTTTCATCGAAAATGTACGTCACTTACAGCAGAAGAATTCAACAAATTTTATAAAAACAAACATCTGTTGTGGTCATGCAGTAAGTATACAGGAGCTACAGAAGATGAGGCTGAGTGCACTATAACAGATTCTAATAGTTGTACAGATAGAATTGACAATAGCTTTAATAAAGCCATAATGGAAAAGTTAACATCTTTGGAGCAGAGTCTCAACAATATTTGGTCTCTGCTTCAGAAACAGATTGCTGAAAACAATCAGCAAACAACATAATAATATTCAACGCTATTGAGCCTAACTCGATAAGGATATAGTTTATGAGTTGCTTAATAAATTGGATGTGCCCACCAACAGGATAACATAGATCAAAAGAGTTGGTAAACATAAACATAATTCTAAACGCCTTGAAAAAGTAGCACTTGATTCTATAACAACAGTTAAGAAAGTTATGAAGAGTAAATATAAAATCCGCGACTTGGAGTTAAAAATTTCAATGGATCAAATTGTGATAAAACGGAAGGAGTACAGGAAGGCTGTAGTGGAGTTGAATAGTAAAAAAGCGGTTGGTTTCATCAATGGTCGGGTTATTAAATACGTGATGGGCGAGAGTTGTTAAAAAATCCAACCTACTGACGGTAAACTAGACGTGCCCCGGTTACAAGTATACTATCAGAATGTAGGCGGTATGAGAGCAAAAATTAGTGATCTTATCTATAAAATTAATTTGTGTGTTTATGATATTATTTGATCTACAAACTGATTTAAAGTGATTTTTTGATTGGACAATTTTGAACAGTCTTGAATTGAATATTAAATAATGCAGTTATATTTGTTTCTCTAAAAGTCATAATCCCAATATTTATGACTACAAATTTGACGAGCACTTTATCCTTAAGGTTGAATCGGTTAGGGATCTTGGTACTATCTTTGATTCCAGATTAATATTTAAAGAACATATTAATTATATTACCAACAAAGCTAGGAAATTGTTGGGGTATATTTTGAGGGATGGTAGAGATTTTAACACGAGTGGATTAAGAATTTTGTACTGTTCAATTATTAGATCAAATTTAGAATATTGCAGTTAAATATAGTCACCTCTTTATCAGCCTCACATAGTTCAAGTAGAAAGAGTACAAAATGCTTTTCTGAGATATTGTGCTTATAGAGTTAATTTATATTATGATGATCATAATTATACATAAATAAGATCTTTATTAGCCCTTTAACCTGGAAATTAATCAAACTGCACAATGTCTAATTAATTTTTTTATTAATTATCGTAGAATATAAAACAAATTGAGAAAATTAGTACGAAATGGACTAAATAAAATAAAATTTATTCAAATATAACATAAACTGGCATCCGCACACACAACAGTCCGATCGTGCGTTTTTACATACAAATACTATTGATTTGAATAGGCATTGTTTTTTTCGTGAGATAAAAAAGCGACTTTCGACACATACATAGATTCTTGCGCAACATAGATTATTTTGCGCAACCTTAGTTACGATGATACAAAAATAAAGCAAAAATGAATGTAACAACGATTTTGTAATGTATCAACATCACGTGAAGGTCGTTATTGTCCGAGATGGTACATATACCGCAGCACGAGCCAGACAAGTGATTCCCCGGTCAATGGGTTGAATATAAGTACGTTGGAGAAGAGGACAAATATTTTTGATGTTTGTTTTATACACAAATTGTTACACAGCAAAGTGGATTGTTCGGATTTGGTAAGCAATATTACATTGAAAGTTCCAAGTCGACATCTAAGGGAAGTGGAGGTATTTCATATTGAAGAGCATTCTATGGAGAGCATGCACTCCTAAATCGTGCTCTCGATTGAATAAATAAAAACCATCTCAATACGGACTTATCTTTTGAAATATTTAAAAATTCTGCATGTAGATTGTTTTGAGATCTGCTTTGTTTGATTTTTGATTATTAGCACGTTTTGTACTTTATATTTGTTTTTAACCTGTTTAAGCTTTATTATTGTTCTTTCTTTCTTTCTTTTATTTGTATTATTAACGTTATTATTATTATTGTAAATATGATAGTCAGGTTTTCAGTTTTTGTTTTACCACTTATATTCATTTATTTTCATTTTATTTTGTTTTGATATTAATTCTTATTTTTACATCTTTGTTGTACACGCTTCTGTATTGTATTGTAAATGGGGAATTGGTAAATATATACATTAACATTATTCGTAGAAGAAAAAAAGTCGTTAGATGTATTAGAAGCTTTACAAACATCGTGTAAACCACACTTCATGGGACTCGGCCTCTTAACATTATCGTTCGTTTTTATTCTGGCTATATTATACACCCTATTTTGAAATACAGTAGCAGTCTAATAAAATTAAAATAAACAATAATACAGCAATCTATTTTGATTCTAGAGTGTTACTGCTTGAGTGGAAATCTATTAGAATTGTTTCCAGCTTCAAAAACAAGAGATCATTGCATGCGAACTGTAGGACTACCAGAAACCTGACGTCAAATATCCAACATAGTTATCTGTCTGACAAATCTGATACTAGCAATCTGCTATAACATGTCAAATGGGTAAAAGTAATCCAAATAAGTTTAATACCAAAATGAACGATCTATACAATCAGTAAAGGAAGAATGCAAGTAAAATTTGGAAGAGTTTAACAGTTGTATAAAAGGTAGTTGTAAGTTACAATTTTGTGGCTCATAACAAGAGGGTAGTCAAGTAACTATGGAGCCTACTATGGAGCCCATTAAGTATATATCCACATAAATACACAAATGTACTTGCAGCACTTCGTAGACAAACTGCAAAAAAAAATGAAATATTAATACGTACCCAGAAATTCGCCTGTAACATTGAACCTCTCAGGTCCTGGGCTTGGCTTGAGCCAAATCTCCTTGTCGGCATTCAGTATGTGCGGATCTTTACTTCGTGCGACCAAATTATACTGACTACTTATTCTATCAGTTTCTAAAATGAATTTTAAAAATATTATTAATAATATTCATAAATTCCTTTTTATTTATTATTTTTATGTTTATGATTATAAATTGCTGCTCAAAATAAACAATTTTAAATGCTCGAATATTTTCATTTCGTAATTGATCTATTTTTATTAATATAATGGCTGAAAGGTTCAGGTTCATGGGCGTACATAGGGAGGGGCATTTTTCTCTTCCCCTGGAAAGCATTCTAAGTATTATAAGATTGAGCACATTATTACAAACGGCTGCTAGAAGCTTCGTGCGCCCATGCTCAGGTCGATAGTCAGTTTTAACTTGTTTTCAATAAATATATGTTGTTATTATTGTTATTAATCAAATAGAGGACGTATTATTGTTACTGAATTATTTAATTGCGTAAGACACAAATCCTTGTCTGTCGTCTATGAACATTACACGATTATATTTAAATTATATGTTTTAAGAGATTTCACTCTTACATAACAATCTATACTACAAATGAGTTAGAGCAGAAACCAGTTATAAATATATTTTGTAGTACCGGTTGTTTAAAATTAAAATAAAATAATTAGTTTATGACTCTCAAAACTAATATTCAAGGAAAAAAGTTTGGTTGCGTTACTTTGTAGCAAATAAAAATGAATTAACATTATTTGATAACGGAAACGTTATGAATTTTTACATCACATAAGTTCATTAACAAAACAAATTTTGATAACAATGCATTAGCTCTTCAGTTACTTTACTACTATAGTACTTATTAAATATATAAAATTCCGCATTTAAAAATTTCTATGTAATACGAATTTGAAATTAAAAATGGAACAAGTAATACATAGAGAAGATACAAAATTTCCACTTTGAGAATAATTAGCATCTAATATCGAAGAAAAAGCTAATATTGATCAAGGAAGCTACAATAATAATTAATTAATACACTTAAGATAGAAGACAAGAATTAAGTATGAACCCACAAACTCCAAACGGTATGGAATTCCAATTTCAAATTTATGAAAGAAACTATAAAATTAAAAGAAACACACGTAGAAGAGACCTGTAAATTAATTGCCTGTTTAAACTACAATTTGTATCAGTTGCCTCCATATAAATCAAAAAGCTTTACATTCGTCAATACTCAACACAGATCAATAATCACTATCCTTGCAACAAACAATACGTTTATGCATGAAATTAGTTTTTGTACTTAAGTTAACCAATTTGTGGGGTTAACCAAGTTTGTTAAAATCTCGGGTATTGTTAAAATTCGAGGCCGAATTTTTCCAGGGCGGTGGCGAAAGTAATGTGGGAATTTGTCCACATACCTATTTAATTTAATATTAGTATATCGAGCATTAAATACTCACAAATAGTGCAAATAGTTCGACATAATTAGATGCAATAAAATGTTTAACGATATAAATAAGATGTGAAGAAATCATTGGAAAAACTACCATAGATTCGTTTTATGATTAAATGCAGAAATGTATATACCCTATGCTAATTTATTAAATATTAAATAAAATGCTTTGACATAAAGTTATGCATGAAGCCAAAGTGCATCGACTGAGGTCATCTAATAGAGAAGAGAACACACATGTGTTCAAAACGAACGTGTTAATTAGATACGAATTAATCATGACCGGCTAAATGCATATCGGTATCTTGATAGGTCGAATTAATGGGGAGATCAAAAACAAACAACATTAAATACACAGAACTCTTTAAACTGCTTGGGTTATATTTTGTGGATGATCATCTCAAATAAGATCTACATAGGTAAAATTAAATAAGTGATTCCTTAGAATCTTGGAATGAAAATCAGTGCCACAACGAGCATAACTGGTGTCCGGGACACAATACCTTCTTGGTGCACCCGTCGCAAAAAATTATTGAAATTTTCCAGAAAATCTTGTTTGTCTTAAGGATCGTTTGGCGCCACTCGTAAAGGGACCCCAATAAAGGGGCGTAAAGGGGCTTGCCACCCTCCCGTTTCGCTAAATATATAAAATTTTACGATTTTGCCCAAAACCATTAAAAAATATTCAGAAATTTTAGATTTTAAAATTTTTAATAAAAATTTATCGCTACGCCACTGATGAAAGTAATATAGATTGAAAGTTGTAGGCACGTCCACCGTTCTATCAGAAGTTTTAGTACTTAAAATGTTAATCAATTTAGTTTTAATTATAGCAGCTTATTACTTCTCTAGTAAATAACGAAGTAATAAAAATGATCAATTTGCAATTAGGCAAGAGCTGCTTAGGATAACAGTTGATTTGCATTTAATATAATTTCGTCCTCTGCTCTCTTTTCACTTTTAAATAAGAAAATAACAAAGACCTATCGATTATACTTAAAATGTCTACTAAATTTCCATTGGAAAAATTGAGTCTATTACCAATTGGATTTTTCTCAGGAAATTTAAACATCATGCCCAATATTTCAGAATCTTTAAATTTTGGTTAAATTATTTTAATTCTTTGGTAAGCAAAAGATGAGATGATCAAGAATGAGATGAGATGATCAAAAGATCAAGAATGAGATGATGCCGATATGTATACTACAGGCAAATGTATTAAAGGCAACACAGAAATGAAAGCTAACAGGATGCTGTTGTGGACTTATACAGGTTTCAGAAACGGGGTGGAGACGGAGTAAATAACATTATGATGTTGAATCATAGAGTACAAAAGGTAGTGAGTACAACAAAGACGTACTTACTAAAAGACTTTTGAAATCTGGTAAGGAAAAAGCTGTGAGAGGGAATGAAACAATTGGGCGTATCAAAACGCTAACTACTTAAGATGTAGTATAAAAGATCTATATAATGGAACTGAGATGAAAGCAAAACTAAACGGGAATACATGGTTTGTCTGGAAAAAAATCATTAAAGGGATTCGAAGTACTGTCCTGCATCGATACACCGCCGCCAGGGAGATTTCCAGGAATCGACAGCGTCGCGGTAGTCCTTCTCCGGAATCACCTTTAAAGCTTTGGTGTAAGTCTCTCTGATGCTGTCGACCGTCCCGAAATGTAGACCTTACATGGGAGATTTCAAGCACTGAAACAAAAAAAGTCTGGGAGAGGCAGGTCCTCAGCATTTCGTGAACGATAGTTTTTGGGCTGTAAAGTATCTGCCACTAAACAAACACTTAAACGACGGTCCGAGTGCAAAAGATCACTCACACGAATCACGTTTTCGTCGATATTGGCCGTTAATGGGCATCCAGTGTACCACCGGTAGACTTGTCGATTCGACCGAACGCTGCAGTTTAGCTTGCATGGAGTGACTAAAACGACTTTAATGAAAAATCCTATCCGAAGTCTACAGCTGCTCGGAGGCGATTACCTATGCGTGCGCTCGTTCTATGACAATCCCCTCCACTCCTTACATTACTATCCGGACAACCCCTGTATCCGAATGGTTTTAGATAAGAAAGGGTGTAAGCCAAGAATGCCAGTTGAGTGGAAGTTGATTCAATGTATACATATCGGACTTATAGAATGTTTTGCAAAAACGACAGGATGGAGATGTGATGATTGGAAATCAGAAAATACTGATCTATGGAACTGTGGATCGTTCTGTTATACCAATTGTATGCACGCCGAATGATAGGAAGGATGAAAGAAGTGATAGAAAGTGTGATTAAGTAGATGCAAAAAAAGAGGAACTGAAATAATGATATTCAAAATAGTTGCAAAAAAAAACAAAAGTCGCAGCGAAAAGAATGAGGGTGGTGCGGGAGAAAAAGTTTGGTAAATCGGTGAAAAGGTGGTAAACTAATATTGGATGCATGAGAAAGGACGTAAAGTTGTATGGTGCAAAGAATGTTGAATATAGAATGTTGAAACCGGGAAGGTTTCTAGAAGAGAAAAGTAAGAAAAAGGATGTGGATATTTCAGAATAGAATTGGAATAAAAGAAAAACAATGAGAAGAGACAACAATCGATTAGAAAATTGTTTGATAGGATAAAATAAAGACTGGTTAAGTGAGAAGAAGATTGAATGAAAGATGTAGAGATATAAACGAGGAAGTGAAATTAAATGAATCTACATATACAGTAGACTCAAGGATATCTGAGTCCCAGTCAACTGAGTCTCTGGATTAACCGAGTAAGACATCGGAAGATAAAAAATAAAAATGAAGCTCTTAATAGCGAAACAATTACGGCGAGAAGCAATGTTTATTCGTTTTACAAACAATGTCGAGGCTTAGATGTTGTACTTCGGGACACTCTTAACGTAACTTCTCGCATTGCCACTGTTACTTCCGTTGTGGTAAAATTATTGTGTTGTCTTTTGTGCGTTTATTGATTTCTGTTTCGATACGAGCGGGAAACGGAAGAAACGAAATTTAATGCAATAAAACGATTGGACAATGGGGGATCGCTTAAAAAGGTGACCACCAATTTGGGAGTTGGGGAAATGACTGTTGGGGATTGGAGACGTAACCAGAAAGAAATTGAAAACTTTCCAAACGAAAGTGTGAGTGGGGACAGTGGTTTCTGTCTTTAAAGAAGGGCGACTACGAGCAGACGTCTGAAGATCTTCTTCTGTGGTTTTCCAGCTTCGATGGATGGGTAGTCCTGTGAGTGGGCCAATGCTTCAACCTTCCAAGGCCATTGAGTTCTACAAGAACTTTATATACGAAGAGAAAACATTCACTGCAAGTGATAGATGGCTTGACAGGTGGAAGAAGAAATAGGGCTTAGGTGGAAGGTGGAAGAAGAAATAGGGCTTAAGGCAGATGAGCATTAGTGGTGAAAAACTGTTAGCTGCCTCATTTAAAGTTTCGGAATTTCAGTCTAAAATAAAAGAATGCGTTTTCAAGGAAGGATTGACCTGAGATCAAATTTTCAACACAGACAAAACTGGTCTTAACTTTCGAATGCTACATTCGAAAACCTTAGAAGCAGAATCTGAGAAAACTGCTCCTGGATTAAAAAAAAGTAGTCAGAATGCTGGCTGCCTGCAATGCTTCTGGCTCTTTGAAATTAAAGCCTCTGCTTATTGGAAAGTCTAAAAACCAAAGAGCCTATAAAAATATCAAAGTCAACGGTCTGCCAACAGTGTACAGTGTACTGAAAGTGCATGAATAGAACTCAAGACGATTTTTAGTGACTGGAGTTTTAAAGAATTTGTTCCGGTCCCTGAAGCATTTATGAAAAAAATAAGCTACCCAGGAAAGCAATTTTATTATTGGACAATGCGCCATCTCACCCAGAGAACTGTGTAGTGGTAGTATTAAAGCTGTATCACTACCCCCTAATGTGACATCGCTTATACAACCCCTAGACCAAGGGGTTCTAGAAACGATGAAGAGAAATTACCGGCGAAGGCTTCTCCAGCTGTTTATTGTAAAATTAGACGAAGAATTGACTGTTAAGGAAGCATAAAGCAAGTCACATTAAAAGATGTACACTAAAAGACTGGATTGCCTCAGCGTGGGACGAGGTGAAAACTACCACCATTCAAAAGTCATGGAAAAATTTATTTGGATGGACCCCCTAAAAAAGTAACCAGAACAGGAGAATGTGAGCGAATTAGTTCAACTAGCCAATGAGCTACCTGTTGAAAATTAAATCAATAGTGAAGACATTCGTGATTGGTGCAATAAAGATGTCCAGATGAAGATTGCCGATGAGGAAATTATCGATATGGTTAACAGAGCTAAAGACAGTGAAGAAGATGACGGTACTGAAGAGATAACTCCAAAAATATCACATTCCGATGGGCTGTAACTGATCGACGTCGCTCTCGCTTACGTAGAGCAATAAGAAGATTTACACCACATGACATACTCTATCTTCAGCGTTGCGCAACATTGCATCATCTAACAGAGGACCGAGGTTAACTCAAAATACAATTAAAGCCTTTTTTTAAGAAATAATTTCATGTTTCTACAGGTCTGTAATTATGCTTACTTTATATTTTTTCATAGAATAAACCAATTTTGTACATTTTCACGAGGTTTTACTTAACCTCCGTATTATCCGAGTTTTTCCGTATCCGTGGTTGTCTCGGTCCTTATTACCTCGGATAATCGCGACTCTACTCTAATAGCAAATATGGAGACATAAAGGAAGATGGCTAATTATTCGAATGCCAGATTAAGTATGAGTGGACAGTATATGGGCGTAATATGAACAGAAGAGCAAAGACAAATCGTTGAAAATTAGAGACTATGCCTAGGTAAATTGGTAGTAGATTTAATGAATTCCAATTTCTTAATAAAATAAATGTTTTAAAAATTGGTTTGAATGTATAGCAAGTTACAACCATGTAACGACGAATAATTTAAAAACCAAGAAAGTAACCTATTATCATATACTTTTAAAACTAGTTGTTAAATTATATTATAATATTATATAATTATTGTAAGCTAATCAGCATCGTCTTACCTTTAATATCACAAGTGATAGTGGCAACATCATACATATAAACTGTAGTTTTATCTGTTGTACAATTTAATTTGTAGACGATTTGTGAAAATATACCTTGGCACAACAGTAATAATGTTATAATGATTATAAGAAATTGCACCAATCCAGATAATGGACACGCCATCTGAAAATAAAAAAATACATAATATGAATACCCTCCACTCAACCAATATTTTTTAGTTCTAATACTTAAAAAAAAACCGTTTAGCTTAAATATTTGTTATATTTATTTATTGGGCAAGAAATAAATATATAATTTCTTATTATAGAAAATTAATTTATATTTGTAATATCAATTGGAAATTTTTACTTCGTGACATAACTCACGTATAGTTCAATTTTTTAATTGTAACTAGTCTCAACCCTTTCGGGTACGGCTGCCATCTCAACAGAGTGCCAAATCTTGAGACTAACTAAAAATGCAAAAATTTCTTATTTCATTACTTGGTGCATAAATTTTTATTGCAATTTTCGATTTACCATATTTTATATTATTTTAAATTAAAACAATATTTCTTATAACATCTATATACATACATATATATATATATATATATATATATAAATCAATGTATGTTTGTATGTCTGTATGCATGTCCTTTATGCCTGACTACACCATCGATCCGATCGACATGAAACTTTCGGAATTTGTTGAGTACACTCCTGAGAAGGTTTCTGTCAAATTGCTTTTTTTAAATTTTATACTGGACCAAAGATACAGCCTGCGCAATGTTTCCTTATGGATAGATAGGAAATATTTATAACACATTATTTAGTGGTTTTAGTTAGGCAATATCACAACACATTTGCAACGAGGGTTGCATAAGTAAAGTGAAAACTTTCCGCACTCTCAATAAAGTTTTCCCACTTTGAACATGCGCGAAGAGAGCGTCTTTATGTACATATATATATAATTATGG
>WYDF02025940.1:0-12996 GCA_009867245.2 Adranes taylori | reverse complement strand
AACCATCATGAACTGGAGACCACCCACAACGCGACCTATGGGCAGACCACCAGAAAGATGGACAAATGGGATCAAAATGGGAGGCCTACATCCAGCAGTGGATATTCAATGGCTGAATAAGAAGAAGAAGAAGATGTATACATGAACATATTTTTAGTTTATGTAGCTTAAAGCCCTAGACACTTTTGCTTTGGAAATTTGTCTCCATATAATATGATAAAGGAGCAATTGGACTTGGACACACTTTTGGGACACCGGTATGTTTACCTATCGTATTAAAAATCTGAGTAGTGTTGTTTCAGTGTTAGATAATACAACTGCTTTCCCTTTATTTAGATTTATCGAGTAAATTGCATCCAATACAGTTTGAATTTGATTTTTGCTCAGGTTTTTTACTCTAAAAGATATAAATTAAATTTATCTATTAAATTAGACTCATTGTTAGTTTCAACAAATAGGCAGGAATTAAGTCAAGGAGGGTTAGTTAATACAATTTCGTGAATAACTTACCAAGAATTTAATTTAACAGGTTCTACGAATTTGGAGGTGTTTTCGCAATTATTTGAGGTTCCCACTTTAGGGCTAATATAGATACATTCTGCCAATACAAAGAGAGAATTCCATTCTCACAATAGTAATGATACAGTCTGATTTCAATGTTATTAAACATTAAATGGGATAGATTCATTTGAGAAATATGTGGAACAAGTGAAGAGTGACCCTTCACCAGTCCTGGAGGAAGGGAACAAATTGAGGATGTTCAATCAGGGGGAAACATGGTGTCACAAAATTGCATAGGGTACTTAGTGAAAAAGGTTACCCAATTAAATGAAATTATACCTTTGAATAATTCTTATTTTGGCGTCCCTTTTCTTCTGCTTCTGGCCTCCTCGTTTTCTCATTGAATGACGTAGTTATAAGGGAATTGGTGTGAAATATGGTTATGAGTGAAAATAATAGAATTAAAGATTAGATGATGGAGATGACGATAAGAGGGCGAAAGATTCTGCCGAAGGGTTTAATAATATGGTTTGTATGTATTTGACTCGATGTATAGAACTTTGATAATTATTGTGAATAAGCGGCTGTAAGTCGAGTCTTTTGACTATCATCTTTCACTTGCATAATTTCTTTTCACAGAAAACTATTGTTTTCAACTCTCGCCCTTAATTTTCTATGTGATTTTCTATGGATTCTTATTACGACATAAATTTAAACGTCATAAGCGCCCTCTGTCAAAAATATTTCTTACCACTATTATAATCACAACTCTTGTTCTATGTACAATC
This sequence comes from Adranes taylori, assembly GCA_009867245.2. Classification (NCBI taxonomy): domain Eukaryota; kingdom Metazoa; phylum Arthropoda; class Insecta; order Coleoptera; family Staphylinidae; genus Adranes; species Adranes taylori. Next base: position 11,707 of record WYDF02025940.1, on the reverse strand, counting down.
AATTCACTTCAAGTTGTGATTGTAAATGTGACTGACCTATATTTGTTATCTTTGATATTTCTATCGAAACATGTTATTCTTGATAGACTTTTCACTGATTTATTTATTGGAATTACTTCTAGTATAGTATCATATTTATACTTTACAGTTCTTTTTAATCAAATGCCTGTATTTTAGCGTTCAATAGAAGCTATTTAGTTTGGCCTGTATACTGCTGGTATATGTTTATTTCCTAATGACTTCCAAATAAAGTGTGATATTTATACAGTTATTTTCTGAGGCGAAATGTTTTTCTGGCGTTTCCAATGTATTCTATAATTGCAGGGTAAGTAATTTCTCAGGCTAACGTTCGTTAAAACCTGAAATTAATGTACACGTGGATAACGTTTTCTATTAATTTTATTGAAAATGGTTCACGACACTACCAATATTCTAATTCTAATAAATTTCACATTAAATTTATTAGAATTTAATGGAGTAAATTAAATTTATTTGGGTAGCTATTAAGCAGTAGTTATTAAGTAGCAGCTATATATATATTTTGTAGCATAGCTACAAACCAAATATACGCTATGACGCGTATATTTGGGCGTATATTTGGTACGACGCGTATATTTGGATTATTTGACGCTACGAATTAATTGAGAAACTGCATATTGGGGACAAAAAGTAGAAATTCGGAAAGAGGAAGCAGCAACAGAGACAGGGGAGGTAGATGCACTGATGAAAAGCTCAATTGATTAGCGATTTAGCGATAGATATTCTAGAAAAAATTTCAGACACAGACGTAGTGGAGTTGGGTGCACCCAATCTATATAATCAAATTCATTATAGTGCCAAAGGCAGTTGGAGTTGAATGATGTTACAATCAAGTTAAAAGGAGTACAGTGCTCGCGTTTAATGCTTCCGCAATGAACCGGCAACATTTAATTATCAAAAATTAGTTTGCATCGTGTTTGCATTTTCGAAAGCAAAATCAATATATCAAAGTAAATCCTACTTACAAATTCATCTCATTATTTCACTCAGTCATTAAGTCACAAAATCACCCATTCGATCGTTGTTCCCGACATGTTCATATAGGTCTCAGCTAGCACCACCCCACCCGCGGTTCGGCTTCACCCGCGACGTACATACAATCACAGGTTAGGTTAAGCTAGGTTAAGATGGCATGCTGAGGTTGTGACTCCCGCAGGGAGTTAAATTGCTCACTTTTGCTGATGTCATGGCAAGGCATAGGCGAGACTGAAACCTGAAGGTGAATCTCAATAAATCCCTGAGACAAATTGAAAAATGGGTAGCTACTCATTGGCTCATCCGGGCGTCTCAAAAAATAAAAGCCATACGGCTTACGCGAAGAAGGCAAGTCCCAGAAATGGAAATTAGAGTCTTTGAGCACCAAGTGCAGTTTAAGAGCGAGCTGAAGTAATTGGGGGTGATGCTAGACAAATCAGACCGTGCCTAAGCACAAAGTCTTATTGACATGACCTGTGCCTACTACATAGTGCCTGTTAGAGCATTGTGTGTTATAGCGAGGGTAATACTAATAAGGTTCCAGGAAAGAGAGAGGGCAAAGGTATATGCTTGCAAAACGTCGACAAAATTAGAGCCCGATGCAACCATGGATAGGTTGCGGAAAAAATAGCATAATAGCGGGAAAGACCGACGGTCTTAGAGAATTATACCTAAGGTTAAATGGTGGTATGAGGCAGCGAGGAATAGTGTAAGTTACAACCTAATGCAGGCTTTAACTGGGCACGGCAGTTTTGGTGCGTATTTGTATCGCATCGGGCGTAAACCGTCCGATGCTTGCGGATAGAGTGTCAGAATCTATAGACGTGCCTAGAAAAGGACATTACACCAGACAGAATTGGCAAGAAAATCTCTACGGAAAGCAAGGCCCATTTTATAATGTCAATTGTGAGGCAAAAAGCGATAAAAGATAGAGAAAGAGAGAGAGAGAGAGAGGGACGATGCAGAGACGAGAGACTACGACACGATGCAGAGAGAGAGGCGCAGGAAACATTAACCTAAAAGTTTTTAGTGGGTTGACCCCATATAACCATCGCCTGACCAGCGTGGTAGTCGGAAAGCGACTACCAAGCTTTTTCTGGGTAAACAAAAAGGTCGACGCGAAAAAGGTTAGGAAATTATGTCGCAAAACATACGTTAAAAATAGCCCTACGAGCGACCCATGATTTTTAGCTTTCCTTAGTTCTTATTTAGTTGAAACAAGATTTAGTCAGGTAAAACCTAATAATGTGCTATAAAAAACACGTATTAAAAAAAGACTAAATATTACAAAATCTGATAATATATATTTATTGTTTAGTAATTTTAGAGTAATTTCATTTAAAAAATTATGACAGACAAAGAGCCGTATCAGTCAGTTTGTGACAGAAGAATTGAGAAAATCACCCAAAAATACACTGAGCATAATTTAATCGAAGGAAGCAAAATAATTCAATGTTACAAAAATCTTAATAATTATGACCCTAGGGTATGTACCCCGTTCGATACGACTAACGTTAATTAAAACAAGATCAGATCATCAAATTGCTTCTTAGTAAGTATGTAAGAGTAATAAATATGGTAGCCTTATAAAATTAGTATACTATCTAATATATAGATGAAGATGAACGCGTCCTTGAAAGACCTTGTGTAGCTCACTGAACTTTTCTGCTTCACTTCAAACTTCAACTTCTTCTTCTTCAATCTTTCATTCGTAGTCATAGTACTTATCTACAACAGATAGGAGCAATGCCATCACACCATTTGCAAGCAAGCAATTTTATTAGAACGCTACATACGGACGTAAGAAATCAAATGTTCTTGTTCAGATGACGTATGTTACTATTGTTATAGATTTAATAGAATCATATTTATTAAAGTAATTAAATAATTACATGTTATGCAGAATAATATAAACATTTGCTCCAGTCAGAATAAAAGATAATGAATGGAACGTTATACTTAAGCCACGTAACAATATTGGATTAAAATAAATTGGTGGAATGTAATGAAAGTTCTATAAGAACGCAAAGTCGGAATCATTAAACGAAATTCGACAGAAAAGTCCAAAAAAAAAACAAAAATTATATTTTTTATAAAATATAAAATTTTACGATCTATACAACTAAATATATTACGAAACTTTATACAATGGTAATTCTATCATCCATTATCTTTTCAATATCACGCGTCGCCAGTTTCAAGCTCAACTTTGTGATCTAAACCAGTATTGTTCTCATTACATGTATTGTCTTCTTTAGTACGAGGATTCGCCGATTGGCTAATATATTTAGATTCTTCCTGAGTTCCTTCATCCCGCTCACTTGTACGTGCTTCTTCACATTGTTCCAGGATATGTTCTTCTTGATCGGTTGATTTTTTCTCTGGATTATCTACGATTGCTTTTTCAATGATGTCCGCAGATTTAACTAAATCTAGTTCATCACATGCTGAATCCAGATCATTATTAATGTCCGTAACTTTCCTTTCTTCTGCCGTTAATTCTATGTATTTATTTTCAGCCTGAGCCTGATCCAGCCTTATCAACTTTCCACATTTTGTTACTGGTTTAATTGTTATAATCAAAGCAGGATGCTAATTTATTATAACCACTATACTGCTTTTTATATTTTATTCTCTTTGTAACATAAAATAAATGCGCTTGCATGAGATTCAGAGTTGGGTTAGGAATTCGTTTGTTCTTATAATAAAGTACTTAATTTCTTATATGATAAACACAGAAAGGCAATAACAAGTTGAAATAGTTTGGTTGATTGTTCTAGTATTTATAACTACAAATGTATGACTCGAAGCACGATTTTAAATGACTCACAATAATATTGATTCTAAATATAAGTCAAAATTTGTTAGGCTGATCCAGTTTTCTTCTTCCATTAAAAAAAATAAAGCAAACAAAGAATGACGAACCAAATATGATTGTACGTATATTATTGTATTATGTTTCTTTAGTTATGAGTACGGTTCTGACATGAAACTTCTCTTCTGTACCAACGTCGTTGAAGTTGCAATAGTCGACGATGTCTGGATTAAATAAATTAACCTCGGTTGAATAATACGTGAATCAAGGTCGAACCGAGCATTGGCAGATGTAAAACTTTATCGATGCGCTGTTGAGGTAGAATTTTCGTAGATAAGCGCGCAAATGTTGGATAATGATATTGTGTAGAAATGCATTGAAACGTTATGATAATAGGCTTTTTGTTGACGGATAATCATGTTGTAGTTATTGACTAATAATTTGCGTTGACTGAATAAATTTGACCTCTGACGAAGTACGTAAACTGGCGGCGAAGATGTCCTTGTACTCTCGAATGGTCGGTGCTTTCTAGGTAACGTCTTCTTCTTGTGTTATTCTCCATATCTTGCATGGATGTCAAGAATAATGGGAAAATACTATGAGAATAAGAGTAATAGAAAGATAATTATTTGGGAATCGAAAGATTCAGCAAAAGATGTGTCTTCGGATACTAAACCTTTTGTTGTTTCGTAGAAGTAGAATTTTATTTTGTAGAATTTTTATTTACTTATTTTATTCGTAATTTAACATGTTGATTGAATATTTGAAATTTTACTATAGCGCTTTCGGATCAGATCAATGTATGGCTGCGATAGTTCTCGCTGACCAAAGAAAATTGAGTATGTCTTATTTCAGAATTAAAGCTTTGGACTAGCGTGAATGGGTTCTCGCAGCACATCCAAAGACAACTCAAAAATTGCGTCTGAAGATCACTGACCTGGATGGCTCATCTTATAAGTATTTTCTGGGAAAGGAAGCTATTCCTGATGGATCGATTGAGCTGTTGCGTGTTGCCTAAGCCGACGGCTTCTGACGGCGTCCGCCGCAAAAAAGGTGGAGTTTGAAAGAAGCCTGTGCTACAAACTGTTTAGAAAGGTTATATTGCCGACCAATCAAAAGTTTCTTCCTGATACGTTAAGAAAATTTAAGGATCAAAGTTGCATTATTTTGTTGACGGTTATCTAGTGAAATGCAAGTAGCGGTAATTTCTAAATGGTGGTGGGTCACACCAGCGGTGGAAATAGTAGCTTCATATGGTCAAAATCTCAAAGTATCGCATAATGTGTGCATTTATCATTTAATCAGATTTGTGTTGAAAACCAAAAGAGTAAAAACTTACTCGTCATGCAGAAAATGTGGTGGGTGAAATACTTGACGCGATTCTTGTCGAAACAAATATTCACCGACAAACGAAAACGGTTACACCGTTATTTTAGAATGATAAAAAAAATGTCGTTGCCCATATTGGAAACGCAAGGAAAATCTCGTATACTATACATCAATTAGTGCCGCTGTCATTTTATTACCGGCGGTAAGCATCAAAGCTTTGAAGCGACATATGCTGCCTACTTACTCGCTTCGGTGAACTGTGTGATGTTTAGTTGTATAGATATGTGTATACGTTTGTCGGAAGCTGTGATCTTCTTAACCGTTTCTTCTAGTTTTTATTTTAACGCATTAAGATTATATTGGATAATTTACATTTTTTTCTTGATTTAACTAATTTGTTATGATATTGATTAGTTCATTGGTTAGGTTGTATTTTATATTATATTTAATTGTATACTATATTTCTTTGGTGAATTAGATTAGTCAATTTAGATATATTGTTAGAGGATTTCTCAATCAATTTATGATTTATTAAGGAATTGCTTATTGCGATTGTTAATAAATTGAATTATTGAGAATCCTATGTCAATTTGAACCTTATATTCTCATAATCTGAAGCACTTTTGCATTCTTTTTTAGCAAAGACTCTTGCACATTTCTCGTTTAATGGTTCAGAGGTGAGTTTATCATGAAGAAGATCTATAACAACGACAGTCATCTTTCACAACACAATCCTGCCAACTGACAATCGGGAGCAAGAGACTTCATCAGCAGTTCCCTGCAGAACTTTTCTGTAGTTGTTCGATTTCTGCGCACTACTGAGCATGGTAGTTTTCTTTTGCTTTTCGGATCTCTTTATATTCCTTTTTATATCCGTTTGGATCTTTGTTTTTTAGTGCGCTAATAATTAAAAATAATCCTACATGTAGTACTTTTTGTTTGAAATGTCTGCAGCATAAGAAAATGTAAGTTTTGTTGCATTCACGGTACCCGTGATGTTATTACAAAGTTGTCTTTCAGTTATTACCGCATAGACGAGGGTTTGACTTTGATTTGTACAGATGTGTAATATTAACCACGCATATTGATGATAACTATTGTTGTGTAATATTAACCATGTATATTTACTAACATCTATTTTAAAAAGATGTTAGTAGTTACATGGTTGTCTTGAATGTATAGCATTTGATCATCGTGATTTTTAAGTCTTTGATTAGCTTACCTTGCTTATTTTTGGTGTTACAATGTTCTCTCTGCGAGTTTTAGGAGAGTTATTCTGCAACTGTTTCTTGAACCTGTATTTGGCTAAGCCATCGAAATTAATATTTGCTGGGGTTCTGGTCACTGATTGATTCAATTAAATCGTGCCTGCCAATTGATTGTACCTGCTAAGGGGTTGGAAATGATTGGTTGCTGATGGGTTCTCTGTCGTATTTACTTGAAGTTATCATGTCTAACATTACACTTCTTATAGTGGAGTGTTATCTTACTGACCTGCATGTTTTGTATCTTGTCAATTACTTAATTTCATATGTCCGTTAGATTTGTCTGACTGGTCTATACGTTTTATTTTGAAGATTTAGATCTCGTAACATGCTAATTAGTTCATGCTGGTAGATCATTGAAAACACAGCTATTTCGTTTACGAGTGGTTCCATTTCATTTATTTACAGAAATAGTACATTGTAAGATTGATTTGTGGCATATTTTGTTGAAAATTAGAATATAAACAAATAATAATATATAGGTTAAGTTTATAAATTAATTTAACGTTAACTGACAGAAAACCCTTGAGGGTTAAATTGAACCGAATCGAACGTGGAAACTTACATAGTATGAACTATGTTAGTCCCGCGTGGCGTCGTCGGATAATAAGAGAAGTATCTTGGAGCGTTTTGGTATTTGTGACTTATTCTAGTAAAATGGTAATATTTATTATGAAAATGTTCTGATGTGATACTTTCCAGCTTGATGCTTGTAATAGCACTGTAATTGCTAGATTTAAATGTTGTAGGCTGAGAATTTATTATCGAACGAAATCTATCATTTGGCGACTAGGCCGCTAGAGGACAAAAGGATAATTTTGAGTTAGTAAGATTGTTTGATTAGCTTTTGGGCGTAGTGGATACAGAATTTAAGGAAGTAGGTCTGTTCCTTTCAACATTTCAAGGTGTTAAGAAGCCAAATCGGGTTGAGATTAAAAATTATTTTAATTGAATTGAATCATGCGTTCTTATAATTTCAAATATCGTGGGATGAGGTTTGGTTTTCGTTTAGTCGAAACCAGTGTGATGTTTTAGTGCTCTGTTGGTGTAAGTTAATTTATTGTGAAAATTCAGTGTGATTTTGAGATCGCCATTTTGTGCACGTTTCTATAGATGAGCCATTAGGAGGAGACCATTTATCATCATACTATTGTTACTGATGGGCAGCTCCTGATGGGTCGTGGTTTAGCGGATATGAGTACGCTAATCTTGTCAGTGTGGATTTTAACCTGTGACGTTTTACCGCACAGCTACCGGCCATGTCGTTCGTGTACTAGTGAGCAGTCTAATGTGCTGGTGTGATAGATCGGATTGCGCTGAGGGCAGGACCATCATTTCGGTGTGCAATCTGATCATTGTTTCGCGTTGGATCTGGTCGTTCGTCAATAGGCGGTAGCAGTGAAACATGTTTCAAGTCTGTTTTTGAAATATTTTTGGAATTATGATTTAGATTGTCTAACCTTATTTTATTAAATGCTTCACAGAAATTTATTTATTAATATTATTTTTGGTCCGCGTAATTTAAATTCATTTGCAAATCCGTTTTACCAAAGTTTTACCGCAATAAATTAGGAAAAGGGGTGCGTTATTATATATTTCTTTGTAACCGTCGATTGTGTAATTTTTGATTGACATATTTGTCTAAAATAGATTTTGAAGATTTCATTACTTATTTCTTTATGGTGAATATTACCGTTGAATAAATAATATTTAACAAGTTCTTGAACCGTTATTCATTTTGTTTATTTAAAGATAAATAATTCACATTTAGACATTTATTTTCATAGCAACGTTAAAATTAACTTGTCACTACGCCTATTATTATTTGATTGACGATGAATTGAAGGAAAAGTTATGTGTAAACACAAAACATCCTTCGGGGTGTTTATGTTAAGTATTGTATTTTCAAAGAATTCATACTTTCATAAATTTTAAAATGTAATTACGTAATAGGATAGAGTGGAATTTAAAGGTGATAACACCGCATTCATCCACCATTTTTTAAATTGTATATTGCACTGCTTTATTACTTGTTAGTGTTTACAAATTTTATTAGATCATCTATCATTCTATGTGCACATTCCTTTGTGTTGTCTTCGAGTCGTATGACACTGGGACTCAACCGATAATAAAATCATCTGGATTTGGATAGTGCTTGGCTGCGATGTACCCACGCTAGCCCGAGTAGACAACCTCATTGGACACAACGGCCCGATTGGATCCCAGTTTGCGGAAGATTGGGGTACGTTGCAATTTAAATCATATTATATTTATTGACTAGTTCGAGACTCTTAAACAAATTGTTATTCAAATTATTTCTTGTCACTAATTTATTTCCAAGATAAATTTGCATAATATTAGATCATCTATCATTCTATGTGCACATTCCTTTATGTTGTCTTCGATTCGTATGACACTGGGGCTCAAGGGACAATAAAATCGTCTGGATTTGGATAGTGCTTGGCTGCGATGTACCCACGCTAGCCCGAGTAGACAACCTCATTGGACACAACGGCCCGATTGGATCCCAGTTTGCGGAAGATTGGGGTACGTTGCAATTTAAATCATATTATATTTATTGACTAGTTCGAGACTCTTAAACAAATTGTTATTCAAATTATTTCTTGTCACTAATTTATTTCCAAGATAAATTTGCATAATATTAGATCATCTATCTTTCTATGTGCACATTCCTTTGTGTTGTCTTCGAGTCGTATGACACTGGGGCTCAACCGATAATAAAATCGTCTGGATTTGGATAGTGGTTGGCTACGATGTACCCACGCCAGCCAGAGTAGACAACCTCATTGGACACAACGGCCCGATTGGATCCCAGTTTGGGGAAGATTGGGGTACGTTGCAATTTAAATCATATTATATTTATTGACTAGTTCGAGACTCTCAAACAAATTGTTATTCACAATATTTCTTGTCACTAATTTATTTCCAAGATAAATTTGCATAATGAACTAATTTTATTCTGGAATCTAATATAATTAGTAATGAATCGGTTAGTGTTTTTTGATTATTCATTTAATTTACTTGTGAATTAGAACTTATTGCATACTAAATATTAATTTTTGTTTTGTGAATATATTGAATAATGAAATAATAAGTTTTATTATTTTATATGCTACGCCGGCTCGATTTAAATCAGAATTATCAATAAATTTATGTTAAAGAAATCAATTATTAAAGTACGTACTTGAATGTCTACGATCGCTTTTGGTAGCTGGGTGGATTAAATCAGTTGATGGGAATATAGTAATCTAGGGAAAACTCACTCCGCTATATTGTCATGAATTTAAACTTAACAATATTATGCAACTTTAAATCGTACCGTATGTATCGGCTAGAGACATGCTCTGCACAAAGTACTAGAGCACCATCTAAGTACCTTACATAGCGAGGTGAGTTTTCAGTTATGAACATGATAATGGCACATCACATACCTCTACACATATCATGATTTCACTATTTTACTAGTACTCACTACCTACGAGTCATACAGAATCACTTACACAGACAATATGTAAAATTCATGACTCTTAATGATATTATGACGTCGAAGTATGTTGGTATGTCCTTTCTACAATGTACTGCTGAAGATATACATATATATGCACAGGTAGAGATTAAAGATGTGTTCTTTTTTAAGATCAAGCTAGATATTACATGAAAAGAAACAGTAGTGTAATATTAATGATACTAATCGTGTAATGACAGTAGTTTTCGTTTTTCGTTAAGAATATAAATGATAGTCCGTGAAATAAATTTGAGATTAATTTAGATCAACATAAATAAAATGTTTCATATTTTTTCGTTATGAGAATTAATTCTATATTTAAGTTATGGTGTCTTTTTTGCATTCTAAGAAATCATTGCCTCGTAGGCTAATCTTTGTAGTTTATTTTTTAAGTGATAGGCAACACAACAACCTCCTTATTGCATTCAGACGGAAAATTATTAGCCTTTCAGATTGAGCCTAATATTTTGACAAATGGGAATCAAAATTATAATTGCGGACGAGTCTAATATTGGGAGAACCTAATATTTGCACAAATGAAAATCAAGTATTTTCAAATATGTTGAATCAAGTTTTATTCAATGTTTACATAATAGAGTTATAACAAAATCTTCTGCATACTAAAAGGAAAAAATAGCAAGAGTGACGGAAATTGAATGAAAAGTACTTCCCAATTTGTTCATAGTAATATTATTAATGTTTGTATATATACTAGAAATCAAATAATTCTGGTCGAGTTCCTTTTTAAGCAAGGGTAATGTTTGAGATTAAAATTTATACAATCAACGATGGGAAAATTATATTAGAGTAAAAGGTAGAAATGTAGCTCGAAGTTTATCCATAATGTTGATCAAAAAGAGACTAATCATAAAGCACAAGTAACATACGTCAAAGTTAACAAGCTTCAATAAACAATTATATATGTCCTACTATCATGGCGATGACAGTACATTGTTTATTTACCATCATTACGACGTCCAGCGCATTACGAATTGCCTAAAACTGTTTATTTTGAAACAGGGATTCTCTATCGTTTTGACATTTTATTGTTAAGTATTAACTAATAAATGTTTTTTCGTAATAACCCATTTATGACAGCTTGCACTGACGTCGTAACGATAGCTAGATAAATTTTGATGTATAATTTTAGTTCATGCGCCCTCTTCATTGAATAATGAAGAGGGCGCTGACCCACATGTATACTTATCGGTACAGTTTTGAGATACGTTACTATCAGTACGCCGGCAGGCCGGAACGCCTAAATTTTTAATATTTAAGCTTTCTGAATCATCTAACTACAGAGACTAATGATTGGTTGTATTTCACTCTAGAATATGTAAGCACATTTATTGTTCTAAATGTTTTTATTTTTGTGTGATTTGTATTTGAAGCGTAATGTGAAATGAATTGTATTACAATAAAATACTTAAATATAAAACCTATTTTGTGACATTTGATCACCGAATTGAAATTACTATTTTCTTAGTGTTGTAAGAAATATTTGAAATATAAATAAATGTTTGCAATTAATTTATTTATATATTTTAAACAACGATTAACTCCACCTAATAAAAGTAACATAAATTTTGTTCTTTCATATACCATATACGTATGTGATACGTATAGGTATATGAAAGATATAGGATTCATGTTTTGATTTTTTTTTTCTATTTTTCCTTAGCACGTCTCTTGTATTGAAATTACTGCAATCCTTTAAACGCAATTCGCAGAGGGAGTCATAAGGAACAATCTATATAT
>WYDF02025929.1:0-12996 GCA_009867245.2 Adranes taylori | reverse complement strand
TTACCATGAATATTTGCATTACCAGGAACCCGACATAACCTACTGAACATGTTGAAAGGAAGAAGGGGATATTATGCATGTATTTATGAGGGAGGGGGTTCTTCCGCTTTGGTGGTCCGGGCGGCGGGGTTTTCCGTGAACCCTCTGCGAGCACACGTGTTGTACCACTATGACTCTTTCTCCACTTTGACTTTCCTTCTATTTGTTCTATTTGGTTGCGATAAATAGAATCGCAAGCAGCAGCGTCCACCTTCATCCCTGATGTTTCGGTGAACATTTTAGCTATTGAGGCCCACAATTTACTTTTTTTACAAATTGGCCTGTTGAAGGACGACGAAGTTTCTCGGTAATTAGAAAAGTAACTAAGTTTTTCGACTATTTAAATTTCTTTTCTGGCATGACAGATTTAGCTAGAAATCCCTCATTCTCTTCCACATTGCTTTCATTTTCAAATTGGTATACAGCCTGAATGTTAAAAAATTCAAATGATCCATCACTTACAATGCACAAAATCTAGCAGTTAGGATCTAAAACAAAAAATTTAATTACATAGATGTTAGGTATGTTGGCAATTTGTTGGGTCAAAATATTTTTTACAATAAATATTTATGTACCTATTTTGAACAAGATACTTATGATGTATCATTATTTTTACTTTTTTTGTAAAAAACAACTTACATATTCTCGTTGTAACTAAGAATTTTGTCCCATCTTCATTTAAAATTAGCTCACCATTCCTCTCCAATAATATGATAATTATCTTCACTCATCATTTTTTTTTCAACAAAATCGCTCAAAAAATAACAACATAAAAACGAACACAAACAATCACGTTTGTACGCGTTATAGGTTGTAGATGGGTTACCAGTCAACAACCGATGGCCCCATCAACACTGCATTTAAGTTCCATCGCAAATTTCATCACAAATTCTAGGCAATGAATAAAGGCGTTCTATTCAGAGGGACTCATCCCTCTGAATAGAACGCCTGATATTTTCTGGTGAATTTTCTGGTTAAAATTCCGGTTATCGTCATTGAAATTAAGTACACAAATGTCGATTTTATACATGTTCTAATGCTTCTAAATATATTTGTTTATTCGTCACTAAAATGTTATGATTGAAGAAATGCGTAAAACGATTTAATTCAGTCTTGTAGAGTAGATTGCTAGTCTAGTAGAAATTTCTGTTGAAGTTATCGAAAATTAGGTTACGGGTTTCTGTCAGGAACGAATTAAGAGACAAAGGGCTGTGCGCGTATGAGGATTATCATTAGTAACAAGGTTTGATTCTGTAAATCATTTTGTATCATACTGAAAAAAACCTCTATACGTTAAAAAAATTGAATGTTGAATTGCTTTTATTAAACTGCGAATACCAAACTGATTGGTGTTCTATTCAAAGTTGAATGCATTTCTAAGTCAAAAGGAAAATTTTAAGAATTAGTTTACCGAGGCACATAGCGTACTGGTAGAATGCTGGACTTATAATTCAGTGTAGTGATATCTTGCACCTATAGTTGATATGAGAGGGTGTTGATAACGGCTAGACCACTATGTCAGAAACTCGTGTCCAGCTTGCCTCAACTTTTAAACTAATTCTTATATTTCCTGAACTTTTTCGACTAAAGCACCTATCGATTATTAACATTCTCTTTTCAAAGCTAATTAAGCAACAAAAAAACTGCAATTGGAATAAACGACACCGACGGGATTCTCATTTTTTTTTTTGATGTTATGGTATTAAGTAATAAACTTTAATTTCTGTAATAAACGCTTAAAAACTAATCGAATTTCACCATCTGTTTATCTACTGTTTTAGGTTACGTACAGATTCATGTTATATGAGGAAAAAATGTTTCTTTTCAATTACTTGATGTAATTAAATCATATTGAAAAATGATACACGTAGATGAAACGGATCCTGTAGGGGGTAAGTAATTAATATATCTTTTTATTTTAGTTGGCATGGTACTGCTTCTTTTAATTTTTTTTTCTGCTCCAAAGAATTTTGACTTCAAAAAGTATTTTAGATGATGAGGTACGCGAAATTTCGTTTATTTTCCGATAGATGTTACTAAACAAGTTTCTAAACATTATCAGATCGTGGGCTCGGTGTAAATTTAAACTGCACAAATTTATGACAATTGATATGTTCTTAATAATTATTATTATTATCAAGGGCTGCCTGCAGAATACCGTTCCATAGCACTGCAGCGAAATGGTTTTATATTTTCCCTGATCGTTTAGTCACACTAGTCTAATATAGTCCTGTGTCTTGTACCAGTTTCAATATTTCCTGGTGAGAACGTTTTTATACGAATTCAGATATAACTTTCGTTGCTCCAAATAGGTGTCTCCTTCTGGATGTCAAAGCTTCATATTTACAGATATGTTGAGCTGTCTCGCATTCCTCCAGACATAGACTAAACTCTATTTCGGCAGTGTGAAGGCTAATTTTCTTCATATGCATCCTTAGAGGTGCGTGTCCTGTTAGCAGACCAGCATTGACTTTGATTTTATTCCTGCCAAGTTTTAGCAAAAGGTTTTCTTTTTACACGGCTTTTTACTGTGTTGATTTTCTGCTGATTGTGTGCAGCAGTCAATGTGTTTTTGATTGGTCCAGTTTCTTATAGTTTCGCTGATGGAACTAACTGGAATTCCCAGAGTCGGCTCCGGGCCAAAGAATAGTGTGCTGGATGCCTTCTTTGTTAACGCATCAGCGATCTCGTTGCCTACAATAGCATTATGCTCTGGTGTCCATATCAGTGTAGCTGAGTTGGTCATAGCTAATCTACACAATGCATTTATGCATTCGTTCGTCAGTCCAGACACATTTTTGGCGTTGTTAAGCGCCTGAAGGGCCTCCTAACTGTCACTTAAAAATACGTTGTTTATTATATTTCCTTTTTATGTTTCCCTGAACGCAATAGAGAATTGCAATTTCGGATTGAAAGACTGTGGCAAATCTGCCTAAAGGATAGGACATTCTGTATTTCGGTCGTTCTCCGTATATTCCTGTTGCCGTATTTCCAGAAGCCCTTGCACCGTATGTGAACCAGACTAGAGCAGATTCTGGAGACATAAGAGGGTTTTCTATCCACAAACCGGAATCTATGATAACCTCAGTGTTTCTTTGTATATTGTAGACTGGAGATATACAGTCCGATTTCATTTCGAGTATTTCATCCCTTGTCATCTTAGTGTCTATTTTTTCGCCAAGTTTGGCCTGCTTGTTTTTAACCGATAAAGTGCGGCTTGCGCCTCTGTTTGTATGATCAATTCTAGACGGAAGATGTAGCAGCACCTCAAGCCCCGCCGTAGGAATCGTTTTCATAGCTCCTTTTATAACGAGACATATTCGTTCTCTGTATGGAGGACAGTTTTTGCCTTGTCTTAGCCTGGAATGTCTTTTTCCACCACACCAGTGCTCCGTACCGTAAGTAATGGATGGCCTAATAACCGACTTGTACAGCGAGTGCACCAAGCAGGACTTCAGCCCCAAACTTTCCCGTACATAGGCTGTAAAGCGTTCTGTTTATTATTCTATCAACTTGCAGGTTCCAAGTGAGTTTGAAATCAAGTATGACCCCAAGGTACTTTCCTTCGCCCTGAAGCGATATTTGTGTCCCATGAAATTCTAGATTGCCTAAGTCGTCCGGATTCCTTCTTCTGGTAACCGGTGCAAAGTGAAGAAATCTTCAAAAAGACGAAGGATGCCTAGTGCATCTGCCAGTGTGGGATTTTTCCGGCACTAAAACTCTACTCCTTGTTAGTAATGAACTGGCTGAGGAGATATGGTATTGTTTCAAGGAAGTTTTAGGATTTTCCATCTTCTTCAGCTTTTTTGTCTTTTAATATTTTTCTCTAATGTTAAGTTAATGCCCCTTAACGGAAGGATAGTGGATTTGTGTTGAGGATTTCCAGGAGGTCTTTGGGAGGCGCTTGCATTGCCTGAATAATTCTGGGTAGTGGGTCGGTAAATGTCTTCTAGGCGGCTTACGACGCCACTTTTGGACTTTCCAGCTGAACCTCAGGGTGTTGTAGCCTATTGGGTTGTTTTCTTGTGAGCGTCTTAGCGGATATTTAGCTTGATGACTTTTCAATCTATCACTGATTGGAGTGGTCGCGCAATGATTATACATATTAGCGCTTGGAAACCTATAATGGAATTTGTGTATTTTCCTAAGAATTGCACGCTCACAAGTTGTTAGCCTGTTGATATCCCTGTTTGCGTTGGAAGAGTACAGAATTGTTCAGTAATCGATAATTGGTCTAATGGAAGTTTGTTCGTATGGTGTTTTGGAGTCACAGACTCTCAGTCGTCCCCTGAGAGCTGAGATTAGATTGGCTCGTTTTCTAACTCTGGCCAAAGTAGAGTCTAAGCCGTTTTAATAGCTAAAGGTTCTGATGTAAGTTAAGCCCAAGTACTTAATCTCATTCCGTAGTGGGATGGGATTTCTTCCCATAGGCGAACTTGGATTTCAGAAGCGTGTTGATGTTTATTTCTTGTGTTGTTGGGGTGCTGGATCAGAATAGTTTGGATTTTAGTAAATTTGGCGTTATTCATCATTTCTTTGCTCAGTCAGCAGTGTGGCAGTTTTGAGGTTGAGTCATATCATAACAATAGCCAATGTAGAGCAGTGGGGCCAGCACAACGTTTTGTGGGACGTCGACAAGAGAATGAATTTCCCTATATAATTCATCTCCTATTTTGGGCCAAGTGGAACGGTTGGTGAGGTAGGATTTGATGAGCTCTAGGGTGTTTGAATGTAATAGGTTTATTTAGTTCATTTAACTTCCTAATCTGTCCGGCATGCCAGACTGAGTCGAATGACTGGGAAATGTCCAGGAAAACTGATAAGGAACAATGGCTGCTGTTTAGTGATCGGATTACGTCAGTTTGGAATTTCCGAGCGAGAAGCTCTGTATCCAAATTGGTTATAAGGAATAATGTGGATAATGTGGACACTATCCTCTCAAAAATCTTACCCAGGACATTGAGGAGAGTGGTCGGCCGGTAAGACGAGACGCACCTCGGATACTTTTTAAGTTTAGGAATCATAATGGTATTTTCAGTCTTCCAGTGGGAAAATATCCTATCAACAGACATTTATTGTATATATTGGAGAGTAGTTGAATTATTTCTTGAGGGATATTTCTAAGGATTCGGCGTGTCAAGGTATCATTTTCAGGAGCTGTGTTTTTACCGGCTTTTAGGGTTTCGAAGAATTCGTTCGTGGTGATGGGAACCAGGATGTCACAGTGATGGGAAACAGGATGTTGCAAAATAGTCCACAAGTGAATTGGTTTCTGCCAGAAACTTGCTGTCAAAGAGGGGTTTCATGGAATTTGATAGATTTACTCCATATGACATGTACAACTCTCAGCTAATTGCGTTGGAGAGTTTATAAGTTTGCCTTAGAGATCTTTCAGTTAGATTTGGGATTAGATTTCTGCCCTTTTGAGGCTTGGATCTTCTGCCAGAATTTTTTACCATCCTGGTAATTTAGTTTGGATGCAGCTTCGACCCAACACTCCTCGTTGTACAGAATTATCTTGCGTGTAATTAGAGCATTGAGTCTATTCTGCTCGGTTTTGATTGCCGGCTCCCTGCTTGACAAAAATTGTCGATAGATTCTTCTTTTCTCTAGGATCATACTGACGATATTTGGGGGAAGTGGATGCTTATTTAGCTTCATAGCTTTAATTGAAATGCTTTCAGAAGCTGACTCCTGGAGTAGATTTGTTAAGGTGTTGACGACTAAGTCTATTTAAGCTGGGCTATCCATTTTGGTATTGGATGGAGTGTTTTGTTGAAAATGTTGCCAATTAGTATTTTGGAAATCGTGAATTAGTATTCGGGTAGGTGGGGGAGGTGGAGTTGAGTCGAAAGAAGACTTTACAAGAACAGGGTAATGGTACAAGAGAAAGGAACTAATATTAGCCAACAAACAATACATTGTATTGAATACTCTAAACCTAAACAAAACAGTGTAAATAAATTAATATAATCCACTTAAAATTCTCTGCGTTATTTTAAAGTTACTTAGATTTCTGAAATTGCAAAGTCTTGCTCTATCTTAACAGGCATTTTTTAATATGATTAATGTTATCGTCAGACGCCGTCGGAAAAAATATCAAATTTTGATTCGTTGTTAACAAGCATAGCGAAAGCTATAAATATATCTGTTATGTATATGTAATATACTAATCCTAATGTCAAGTTTAAAACCCAAACAAAATATTGAAGTTAATCTCATTTGTGCGGTTCCAAGTTTTGGCAGTCGTCATTGTAATTTATAACTTTTATTAACATTGTTCTGTTTGTAAAACAGTATTTAATACTCATTTAACAAAGCTTAAATGTTTTACATAATTTAAGTTTTAACAAATAAATTTTTAGTAAAAAATGAATGACGGAAATCAGTTTAACGAATCAGTCTATAATTCAGACTTAAAAGTATCAGAGTTGCTTCTTTTGCGGTTTGCACAATAAGATGTGAGTAGCGAAGAGTCAGATACATCATTGGAAAAAATACATTTTATTGCAATGACTTTTTATTTAATGAGGCATATAAGCCTTCTGATATTTCAGATGAGTATGAACTATATGAGATTTTTGATGATAATAAAATGCAAAAAAATGTATGTGCTTTCGGAGAACATACAATGGAAGGCGAAGTAACCAAAAGTGTGGAAAATTTCAATCAAAATAATCTCATTATCAGATACACTAATCATACACCTGGTGTAGATGTTCTCTCTGACATACCTCTATGATGAATGCATCGGTAAATGCCAACTCTTTTTACGTGAAATATTTTCAAAACTGTTTCTACTGAGTTTGATCATTTTCATTACAAATTATACAAATCAGCAGAATACAGAATAAAAATACATCTGACTCACCTGTTGACCTACCAGAAGTAATGATGGTTATTGGTTGCAGTTTATGGTTATGTGCTGCAACAAAGACCAAATATCATTTACCTACCAATTCATCAGTTACAAATACATCTATAAGTATTACTTTGTCTAAAAACAAGTGTTTAATTTACTTTGCAATTGAACAAGATGTGAGCTACTTAATGGCATCTTTTAAATCTTATTACTTACCTTACACCATTTTCGTACTTTATTTCAACACCCTGTATCGTTTTAACTCACTCATCACCATCTAGCATCACCCCGCACCCTTTCCATACCTCCAGCTTACACCCACTCGCCTCCAAGCCTGCGAAAATCGGTTCCGCAAGAATGAGGGAAATTATATTTGGGAGCCGTGGTGGTTTTGAGGAGTTTGTTGCGGCGTTTATCGTGGGAGCCGTAACTAGACGATCTCAATTTATTATTGTTTTTTTCATCCATGTTTAAAATAGTAGCATTTTTAACTAGGCGAACATAATCTTTTTTGAATGCATTGCCTATTACATCTCATAATATAAACATGTTCTTCAATTACACACTGACCCAAATTTTTTCATCTATATGCATTTAACTGTATTGATTAATTATATTTTGCAATATTTATGCATTTACATTATCGATTAATATTTTGCTATATACAGCGTGCTCTCTATATTTATATTTATTTTATTCATCTCATTTCACTCATTATCCCTCTTTTTCTTTTAACACCCCATCTTCTTCTCTTCCCTTCTCCTAATTCCTTTCCGACACAAGGATTATACCAGACGCATTCAAAAATTTTAATTCTTTATACATATCTATTCATCATATACTTACCTTACACCATTTTCCTACTTTATTTCAACATCCTGTATCATTTTAACTCACCCATCACCATCTACCACCCCCGCACCCCTACCACACCTCCCTCTTACACCCACTCCTACTCTAAACTTTTTTTATTCAAAACAAGAATAAAATAAATGTGTGTCACCTTTCGATACTACAAGTGTGTCATCATCAGACCAGAAGAACATTAAAGCAGAGGAAATAAGTGTTTGAAATGGATGTAATCTATTATTACAATAATTGCTAATTGGTTGTAATAATTGATTATATTCAAACACTTATTTCCTCTGTGTTAATATTCTTTTAGATATGTTAATATTCTTTTAGACTGATGATGATACAGATGTAGTTTCGAAACGCATCTCACATTCATTTTATTCTTGGTTTGAATAAAAAAAATTTGGAGTAGGAACTCCGTTGTTTTCTTAATTATTTTTCAAATTTATAACAAACAGAAAACAAAAATTCTATTAATAACCACTACCAGGGTGCAGTGGTTATCCCTTTCCTTTCAAATCCATGTTACCCCTTTCCTTAACCCTTTCTCCTTTCTTCCCATAATGACCACTCCCTCTAATTATTCACCTCCTTTATATACTTCTCTCCTTCATCTCCTCCAATCCCCTATCCAAAACCATACCTCACCACCCAACACCATTTACAATCCTTACTTCTCATAACATTCTCTTATCCTACATCCTCTTACTTCCCTAAGTCCTATGAAATCTCTTTTGAACTTATACATTCTTTATTTTTATTTCATCCATTAACCTCTTCATAATATCAATACCCTCCCCTCTTTTCCCAGCCTAATCTTTCAGTTTTACCCCTTACTCCTCTCATCCTCAATCTCCTCGCATTCTTACATCCAGTGGATCCAATTTTCCTCCTTTTTTTACATATTCTACACATTCTTTCTTCAACATTCTTGCAGTATTTGTTTCCTCCTTCCTCACACCCACATCTAAACCTAGTTATCGTTCTTTTTTCCCCCATACTTATCCCTGATACTATGTAGCCAGCCATCCCCTCGTCATCCATAATCCACTTATACCTGCATTAAAGCTTATACCTGCATTACCACTTATACTTTCATTAATGTTGCCATACCTTTCATACTTTTTCCTCAAACTTTACCATTCTTCTTACTTCACTTATCCAACATTTATATTTTCCATACATCATTATACTCTTAACACACGCTTCAATTATTTTTAATCTCATTCCTACAGAAACCTTAAATTTTCTGTCCCAAACAATTCTCATTCTCTCTATAACCCCCCTTGCCTTCTTGATCACCATCTCCACATGTTCCTTACTTGTTCCATTCTGATTCAAAACAAACCCTAAATATTAGACTTCCTCACACTCTATCACCTTTCCCCCAAACTCAAATACATCCTTCCGACATTCCCTCCCTCCTTTCTTACACACCGTGATTTCTGACTTATCCACGTTCACTTCCAATCCCCTTCTATCATGTATCCTTTCACTCTCCCAATAATTTCTTTCATATCCTCTCTATCACTCGCCATATATACTATGTCGTCAGCGTAGTTTAGAGACCAAACTTTCTGATTTCCAATCGTTATCCCTCCATTTTTCAGCACCCTTTCAAGATCAGACAGATATAAATTGAAAAGACATGCACTAAGTGCATGTTTTTTCAAGACAATGTCTGACACCCCTCTTGATCTCGAACCATCCAGACGACCTTTCGTTCACTCTCGGTCTTACTTTCGTACCCTCATACAGTTCCTTTATTAACGTTATCATCATTCTCGAAATCCCTGCTTTTTCCATTCTCTCATACAATTTCTTCCTTACAATCACATCAAACGCCGTTTTCAAATCAATAAATAGGAGGTATAATTTCCTTTTATTTGCTACTTCCTTCTATTATGATATAATTAATAGTCACTGTCAGCAGTTCCTCTCTGCAGTTCACCTACCGTCTGCAGTTCCCCTACTGCTGACAAACCCGTTCTGAGAGTGCGACAGTATTTCTTTATCCCACACTTCTTCCAACCTCCTATTTATGATCCTCGCAAACATCCTATATAGCCCATTCATTATTGTTATCCCCCTATAATTTTCTACATCCAGTATGTTTCACCTCTTATACACAGGCACAATTTCCCCTCTTTTCAATTCATCAGGCACTCTTTCTCCTTCTTTCATAACGTTATTCATTAAAAGTCAAATTTTTCTTTCAGTCACCTTCAGAACCATTTCCCATGCACTATCCCTCATACCATTTCGGAAACCATTTTCCTTCTATATTCACCACTTTATCCTTAGACATCCTCTCCACATATACTTCTTCTCCTCCCATGCAGCTGCTTCCACCTTCATCTCCAATGCGCACATTCCAATCCCCCATTATGACCAAGAATTCAGCACTATTCCTTATCCCTTCAGTCAATCTGTTCTCAAATTCCTTCCATCCTTCCATCATCCTTCCATTCATTCTTTCCCAGTTCCTATTTTCACATTTAACCTCCTTAATCCCCCTCCGGATACCAGTTTATAATTATTCGAAAGTATAATTTACGAAATCACTAAACAAGAACAAAAACTGATGAGCACTGATAAAGCAATCTCAAATGCAGCGATAAGATAAAATTTACTCCCATTTAACTTCAACTTTTTTGATCTTAATCAGTTCACCTAATATCTCAGTTCGTTTTCAAACATTCTCCCTCTTATCAATATTTGTCAAATTATAAAATCTTCAAAAAATTTGTGTTCTATCCGATACTGTACAACCGATTAGTAGAACCAAATTTGCATTTGTTGCATCAAGATTTCATATACTTTTGTGGGACTGTCTTTCCACTGAAAGTTCAGTAAGACGTTCCTCAATTCACTAGCCCTTTTTTAAATATTTCTTCGCCATGTTTGTGGGTTTCTAAAGCGTTTTCTACTTGGTTTTGCCTGCATGACTCCATTGTTATAAGTTTACCTTCCTCGTCAAGATTACTTTCTTTTATTTCTCCAGTATGCAAATGCAAAAGGCATACAGCATCATTGTCAAGTTTACCTTCTTCTGGGTTATTGTCTGTCAATATCTCGTGATCCGATAGCATGAGAGACTGATCATTGTGTTCAAGCGGAGTTTCCTCGGGAACATTCTATTGAGTTCATTTGGTCCAGTTACAGAAAAGGATCGTCAGGATTTTCAAATTGAATTTTATTTTCGGATTTTTCACTGAATGATTGCATCATAACATCAGCTATTGTTAAAATTAATTCAATTATGTCATCACTCGAAGTTTTCTCATTATTATAAAACAAATAAACTTTTATAAACATTTCTTGCAAAGAAAACACTAAATAGAAAGTTATGTGCAAATCATGACGTTATCTACATTATTTCCTTGTTAGCGTTGTCTGGGATCACTTAGTCATATGCATAATAAAATATTAGTGAAGTTACTGAGTAAATTAATAAAACAAATGAAAACAACAAAACAAGGGTGCGAGTTGTCAGAAACTGAATTGGTAGATATGATTTTCATATTGGGTGCATCCGAAATGAACCCATTTTTGGCGAGTAGAATTTATATTGAAAAATATTCAGAAAGGAGACATCTGGAAAAGAGAGTTTTCGAGAAGCTAATGACAAGATTTATAGAAACTGGAAATGTAAATTACCCTAAAATCAAGAGATCTAGAAGGGCAACAAATGAAGAAAATGGGTTAAACAAGCATTCAATTGTCAATTACAAAAATCCAAATTTAAGTCAAAGAACAGTAAGTGAAAATACCAGTGTAAATAAAAGATCTGCTCAACGAATTAAAAAAAATCATATTCAGTTACATCAAGAGCGTACAGAAGAGGATTTTGAAAGACATGTTGTATTTCGTAAATGGGCCAGTCAAAAAATAGAAAAAAGTCCATTTTTCTTTTTTCATGTGTTATTTTCTGATGAGGCAACTTTTTTTTCCAAATCATCTAAAAGGACCTGTCCACTTAAATTTCTTACAAAGCCTCAATTATTGGCAAATGTTCCTCCTGAAATTCGGGAAAACAAGTGGATGCAACATGATGGATGATGGAACACCATCGCATAATTCTATAATTGTACGAGCTTATCTTAATAACACATATCGCGCGAGATGGCTGGGAAGAACTGGAAGCGGAATCTCCAACAACAACGGAAGACTTGAATCAGAGGATTATTAAACCTTTTAGAAGCATAACACCTGAATAATTAAGAAGAGTGCAGATGGATTTTGAAACAGAATTAGTCAGTTTGCAGCAAGGGGGGAAGACATTTTAAGCATTTATTACTTTATGCTTTTGTTTGTTTCATTACTTCCGCAAATATGTTTATCACAATTGACTTGTTTGTTTTTTATTAAATTAGTTTATTTTGTTCTCGTTTTACAATGCTTTTTATAAATGTACTTTAAATCATCCTTATTTTATTTGAAATAATTGATCATTTTATTTTTAAACCGAAATACATACAATTTTAAATTTTCTTGTTTATCGTACAAACTGCTAAAGATAAGTTAGGGACATTACATGTGCATTGACAAAGAATTTAATTCGACAGCACCTACAGCAAAATGTCAGGTTAAGAAAATGGAGAAAAATCACTTTAAAGTCGGCAAAGTTGATTCTTTTATACTGATCACCCTGTATATCTGATAAAAGAAGCAATGAAGGGTTTGGACGCAGTGAGGTTTTAGTTTACAGTATGAAATTAACATTTTTTTACAGAAACAATTGTAACTTGAGAACCGCCGAACAGATTACTTTTATAATTCTACAGTTCGTAGAGGATGGCCAAGAGCTTTAAATTAAATAAAAGTAGATAGAGTATATAAAAGTATATAGGGGGAGAGACGAGACGAATTCCAATGCCAACAGGACGAAAATATAGAGCAGATCAATGTAGAAGGTTCACCAATTTGACTGAAGGTGGAAGAAATAAAGAAAACGTGCGAAATGCTAAAAAACTGAAAGGCGTCTGGGCCGGGGAATGTTTCAGGGGAATTGCTGAAGTATGGAACTAGGAAGTTATATGAACATCTCACGGCACTACATCTCACGGCACAACGAAGCAGAAACACCTGAGGAGTGGAAAATTTCACACATGACTACCATACACAAAAAGGGGGACAAAACAAAATGCGACAATTATCGTTGGATAGCAGTTACGGGCTCCGTCAGCCGAGTATACGGAAAAGTTATCAAGAATAGGATAGAGCAAGAGTACCAAAAC
>WYDF02025918.1:0-12996 GCA_009867245.2 Adranes taylori | reverse complement strand
ATTTTTTGGTCACCTGTCTACAACAATTTTATATATTAGATATTACGGGGCCAATACAACGATATTCAAAAAAGTAAATTATATTAAAGGAGATGATGCAAGGGATTACGGGAAATATGAAACGGACGAAGATTTAGAGAAGGAGAATTGGAATGGAAGGTGTATAATGAAACATAGAGAAGAAAAAAGGAACTGTGGCGAAAAGAGGGAGGCAGAAAAAATAGAATTAAAATGATGAAGTGTGAAAGTGATGTATGGAAGTATAAAAAAGTGGGAAAACAAATACAGAGCATATATGGTTAGGGAACAAGGGAAAGAGAAGACGACTACAGGATGAGTATAAATGATACGGACGGAAATGAGGGGGATATGAAAGAAGAGAAAGTATTAGAGGAAATATGGAGAATGGGCATTTATTGATAAAACATTTTTAATTGCTTCCATCTACATTGAACAGCAAATGTCTTGACATATTTCTGTGAAACAATTACCCCTTCTTTAGAAGAACGAATAAAAAGCTTAATTAAATAGTAATCTGTTGAGTAGAACAAATATTAGTCTCTTTACAATAAGTTTATTAAAATGTTATTAATTACGTAGAATTTAAGTTATTCAAATAAATATAAAAAAATTCCAAAACTACCAAACGAAAATGACATAAAATAAGAGTTAAATTCAACACATACAAGGTACGATTTATTTGTATTAAACTATTTATTATTTAATTATGCTATTTATTCAGTTCTTTTGAAGAAGGGGTAATTAATTCCACGAAACATGTTAAGACATTTGCTTTCATCGTGGATGGAAGCAATTAAAAATGTTTTATCACAATAAATGGAGTTTTGGAACACTTTGTTTGATTATATTTTTTATTTTATAATTTTTATTGCTATAAAATTTGTATTTGTATTGTATATAAGTTGTAAGTTATAACAATAAAGGTGTTTTGATTTGATATTTATTACATCAAATAAAGAAATATACAAAACTAAATATTGAGGTTCGAATATTAGAACTTCACTAATTTACCGCAAAATCAAGTGCTATACTACTGAAAGTATTTTAGATTAACTAATTAAATATGTTTAATATGAACATCTTCAATCTGCAGTAGCTGAACATCTTCATTTGCGAAAGTTAGCAAATTTACAATAATTTCATTATTGTTATTGTCACTCTAATTTTGTTGCAATTAATATTTGTACAAAGAGTAAATATAATTTTGTTTTGTTTCATTATTTATGTTTATTTTAAATTAAGAAGAAGAATAGTTAAATATCTTCTCCATTCATATCGGATTTCAGGGAGACAGGATTTCAGATATAGGTGTTATAGATTTTACATTAAACAAATATAGTAACAATTTATGAACAGAAAATTAGAACATGTTCTAATTTTATTACGAAAAATATTTATTGAATATTACATAATCGCCTTGATTTAAAAAACTAACATGATCAATAAAAATGAAATATAAAAACTTAAAGTTATAAGAACACAAACACATGCAATTAAAATGAAAACAGTTTTCACTGTGCGTATTTATTACTGAGCGTATTAATCACTATGCGCTTTTGTCGGTGTGAGCATTCTTTGTTGTGCGCTATTAACTGTGTGAGCATTTCTCGCAGTGTATTCTCTGTGTGGGGTTTTATCGGTGCACATATATGATAGTGCGCTTGTTTCTGTTCGCTTTTGTCACAGAACCCGTTGTTACTGCTTTGATTGATTGGATCAATGATGTACGTGGTGTTTTCTTCTTAGTATGTCCAGTTTTTCATCTACGGGGATGTTAGTAAACAGGGATACGACATCGAAGCTAACTATAGTGTGGCTGTAGTATATGTTCTTTGAGGATCTCTAAAAAATGTTGGCTGTTTTTTTACATATGATTCAGAAGATACAAGGTTCAATGTATTTGGCCAAATATTGTTAAAGACGATAAAAAAAGAATGAGAATGAAAAGAACTGGCGATGGGTCTTAAAGTAGTATTTTCGTTATGGATTTTCGATAATCCATAAAATTTCGGCATTTCGATGATGTTTCGCGTGGAATTAGTTTGTTGACTTTTTCGGCGTCAATAAGTGAAGTTTTAAGGTTCGTTTTGTAGGTTTTTCTATGTATGAGGTAGGGTCCCTATTTATTTTTACGTAAATGTTGTCTTCAAGTAAGTCATTTAGTTTTTGTTCGTAATCGGAGGTATTCATGATTACTGTTGCGTTTCCTTTATCAGCAGGTAGTATCACTATTTTGTTGTTGTTTCTTGGAGTTATTGGAGTTATTGCGAAATTGAAACCCTTTCAAGGACATATTTATCTGTGCCTGATATTTCATGATTGTACACCTTGTACACTGTAGTTTTGTTGGTGTGCAGGTTTGGTTGTGGTGTGGAAGATCAATTTTTGTTAATTTCTCTATTAATTTCTGTAACTTATTGATTTGTTTATGGGTTGTTAACTTCATGTTAGTTTCAGCACGAAAATGTGCAAGACGATTTATAGCATCCCAAATGAGAGGATGTATTACATTACTGAGTAATAAATGCATTTTTAAAAGTTCTTGTTAGATTTGAAAAAGTGGATGGGGTCCACAAAAAATATAGTTCAAACTACCCGCGATTTTTATTTAAAGATTTATTGAGATATTTTGAACGTACAGACATACGTAGCAAGAATAAATTATTTTGAAAAATTTCTTTTTTGTGGTATGTTGTTCCGTGGTATATTGTTCTCTTCGAATTACGTATAAATGGTTTGCACTGATGTGAATATAACAGACGTACTAAGGTGAAATAGAAAAACAGCAGTGAAATAGTTTTTATTCATTTACTAGCGGACCCGGCAAACGTCAGCCAAATCGGTTCAGCCGTTCTTGAGTTATAAATAGTGTAACTAACACGACTTTCTTTTATATATATAGATGATGGTTTACACGTTTAATATTAATATGCTCTAAATATTCATATATATATATATATATATATATATGGAATTTCATTTTTAAACGACTGGCAATATTATATGTAGTTCTCACTCACTCACTCTCCTGGCGCTACAATCCATGTAGGTCTCTGGCCTCTCCGACAGCAGCCATCCATTCTTCCTACTTGCAGCGCATCTCCTCCAGCGCCTGCACATCCTCTCTGACATCATCAAACCACCTCTTCCTTGGCCTCCCTGGTTTCATTCTGCCCTCCGGTTGTTGGTCGAGAGCCTTCTTGAAGATTCTATGTCCCTCCATTCTTATAACATGCCCCAGGTACCGCAGCCGTCTCTTCTTCACCTCAGCAAACGGTTAAAAGCTGATATACTTCTTGGTTGGACCGAATGCGCCACTCTCCATCTTCACAAATTGCTCTGAGGATCTTTAGCAGCACCTTTCTTTCCCACATCCTGAGCAGATTATTGTCACGTCCAAGTTTCACATCCATATAGCACCACTGGTCGAATTATGATGCGGTACATGATGATCTTGAGCTTTCTAAAGAGGGTTGAGGATTTCAGTAACTCATGAAAAGCATAGAAGCATCTGTTCATTGCGAAAATTCATTATCTCTGTACTGATCCCGTTGTTCTCCGTCATCAAGGCCACTAGGTACTTGAACTCTCCGGCTCTTTTGTACCTTCCTTCTTCGCATACCAAGTGTCTCACCGCGTAGAACCCTTCCTTTTCCGTCATGCCGAACAGGTATTTTCTCTTTTCGTTGTTAATTCTTAGCCCTAAGCGCCTCCCAAAAGGATGACATCTGTGAGAGCCATGTACTGAAGGGATCTTGTGTAGAGATCGTTCCTCGTGGGTTGAGCGGGATCCTCTGCAGACTGCTCCGGACACAGATTGAAGAGGGTCGTCGAAAGTACATCTCTTTGTCGCAGCCCTCTTCGCACATCAAATTCCATTGTTAACTGCCGTTGGATCTTGACTCTAGCCCTAGTGCAACGTAATGTTATACATACCAGACTAATGAGCTTCCGTGGGACTCTCATCTCTTCCAATATCACTTGCAGCTTGGATCTCCTGACACTATCATATGCGTCTTTGTAGTCAATGTAAAGTTAGTGCACGCTGGCGGTATGCTCGTAACACTTCTCCAGAATCAGATGTTATGGCAGGATGTGGACCAAGGTTGACCTGTTGCACCAAAACCCACACTGGTATTCTCCTAATTCCTTCCGCATATGTCTCAAACCTCCTTGTCAGTATCTTTGAAAAGATCCTGTATGCAACGTTCAGAAGAGAAATCCCACGATAGTTACTGCAAATCATCTTGTCATTCTTTTTGTGGATGGGACAGATCACCACTGTTTTCCAATCTTCTGGAATGTCTTCGTTTTCTCATAATGAACGAATGAGAGTGTACATACTCTCGCTGACCTTTTCCCCACCATAGTTGAAAAGCTCAGCTGGGATGCCATCCTCTCCTGGCGCGTGGCTGTTTCGCATAAAGAAGATTGCCTCATCCATCTCTTTTTAAGTCACTTCTGGAACAACCCCCTTCTCGCCAGTATTGTCAATCTTGCCATCCCTCACCTGGTCTTGTGGTTCCGGGGTTCCCTCCTCTGCAGTATTCAGAAGGTTTTCAAAATATTCTACACATCTCTCCATTATCCCGCTCTCATCTCCGATCAAGGTACCAGCTTTGTCCTTACAAAATGTTTTTCTTGGCTGGAAATCTTCCTTGTTTTTTCTGGTTCCTTGGAACATTGCCCGAACTTCCTTCAATTGTATTAAATTGGATTAATCAATTTATATTATATTAGAGGATTACTTATTATATGGGATATGTTATTCGATAACAACGCTCAATGTAACTTGTTTTTAATTATAACAATAAAACCACAATCTATACAACAACAAAAAACTATTTGTTGTTATTCAACCACATTTAGTGACATTTCTTAAATTTATTACGGCGCATGCTACGGACTAAGAATACTTGCTCCGATCCATGTACTAAAATGATAGTCAGAACCTAAACGTGCCGAAAGTTACTAATATCAGGATCTTAAAGACACACATTGACATAATTTAATATCTCTAATTTTATGTAAATTTCGTCGGCTAGCAAAAGCGAATAACTCCAATTTTAATCACAAAATTTGAGATATTGATACTAATTTTCTTTCAGTTCACATTAATAGTAACGAAATAATTTTCTTAATTCGCAACAGTTTCAAGTATTTAAAACGTTTCGCAGATTGTACTTAACCAGTAAAAACACACATTGAAATCCGTGGCTTGTGAAATTTTGACCGGTTTTCAGCCTGACAGACGACCAAGTTGTACGTGGCGAAAAAATCTCCAACTCCACAAAAAAATTACAGGCTCCAACGGTTACCCATCAGACGAGAATTGAATGACAATCAAACGCTGGAATATCGTCTGGTAATCCACCAAACCCGCCTGAATCAACCGAATCGTTGATCGAGCTTCCAAAATGCACTTTTAATCCCACATATCTCAAAACGGACTTTTAAAATTTAGTTCTATTTTATTAATACATTATGACAATTAGCGTTTAATTATTTAATTAGCAATAATTTGGCATGTAGTTCTTTCAGACGATGCACCAAAAAAGAACCCACCTTGCTTAGGAATTGACAAATAGCCAATAAATTTTGCCCCACCATTCTAGCCTCATACCACGAACTAGGGTAAGATTCCGTAACGCCATGTCCTTAGAACAACTCCAAATTTTCAGGTCTTAGATCAGCTAGAAATCGATAATTAAATTAACAATTACGAGCAGGGATATAGCAATCGCCGTTAAAACTCCTAAATCCTGACGAGACATTACTACGCTTAATTTTAATCCATTATTTTCAACTCGAAAGAAAACCAGTCATATATGACTTGCGCAGTAGTCCTCGCTACGTGCACTAATTTCATACAAGCGTTCTGTTAGTATACAGAATCAGCCATCAGTGTCAACTACAGATTCCTGTTAACCTCAGTTAGTCATAATAAACAGCTGGTCAAACATAACATTATCAAGCAAAACAAAGACGGCTCGTAATATAAAAGATTAATATTGTAGATTAAATACATAGTACAATTAATAAACGGTCGACACTACACGTTACATCATAAGATCCTGACTACGTAAGTTTAGTTAACAAGGTAACTAATTGTAAACAACAATTTTCCTCTTAAATGGCAATCCATAATTTCTTATGTTAGGTACCAACCAGGTTTTGATCACCTCGACGCCTAGGCTATATTACTGAAAACCCATTATTATTACCCACTAGGAAGATAAATGAGCTAAAACGTGGAATATACTTCTGGAAGACAATAACAACAAATATCCTACACGTTATAACTAATATCTCTCAATTACTATAACACAGTAAGTATAATATACATTACAACTAGGTACCCTCTACAATAGCTCTATTATTTCTTACCTTCATAATATATGTTATATTATTAATATTTCTTAATTCGCACAAGTCTTATTATTTATAACATAATCTCAACAGACATGTTACATGCTAGAAGGGAATTCATTTTTTTTTCTCAACTTCTTAGGTCCCTTCTTTTAAATTTCTACCAATTTCTTGCCATGCATCTCTTTTATAATTATATTTTTGTAATCTTTAACACCTACATTCTATAAACACCCCTGTTTTTTAAACTCTTTGATCAGATTTATTATTTTATCATTTATCCACTCAAGTTTTGCATGAACTGCGGGATAAAAGTATTGACATGCAAAATTCGTAATAGTATTTAAATCCTTTAAAATTTACCGCCCGTTGACGGAACATTTATTTTTGTTAGCGAACACTGTTATTATCTCGAAAATGTTCGTATAAATATTATTACAATTTCAAAGGCTGCTGACAATGTTAGCGAACACAGTTAGCTAACAATGTTCGCGTTAAGTGTGGACGCGGGGTTATAAAGTAACTATGAACTATAATGACTTAATTGACTTTTGTTGTTTTAAATGTTTTTATTAAAATAGAATATTTCACAAATGAAAACAATATTACATCAAAAATATTTTATAGAGTAAAACGTCTAACAAGTATATGCTAATACGAGATTAAATTTGAATTATTTACAGAGATACATGAAGCTTAAATAATATAAATATTCTTATTACTATGCTATCTAAGTATAAAATTTATAAACTTGTTTTTTGCGCTGACAAAATTTTATTGCAGAACTTTAAATGAGATTTATTTAAATTTGTTTGTACTACTGTTTCTTAGTTTTAAATTTTAATTTTATGTATTTTATTTTGTATCCTATTCTAAAATTTGTTTTAAAATTGCTTAGTACTTATTACATTATCTTAAAATTAAAAAAACTCAGTTAAACTCACTATTAAGCTTACAATTTTGTTTTATATGAAAATTGTTTCCTATAAAATTGCATTAAAAAGTTTTATCATTACAATTATATGCTGGGGTAATTTTGAAATAATTTTTTTTTTAAATAAAAATGAAACTTCAATTTTTCTTCTAGTGCGAATACAGTATTACATCTATTATCGGAACTAATAGTGAGAGAAGGGACACAACCGGTTTAACTGGATAATTGAACTGAATATGCTTATATATTTCACGAATTCAAAATAACCTTGACTGCTAGCCTTTCTGAAAGAATTATTATAAAGAATAATTATGATTAAAAATCATATTTATTACGAAATTTCTATTTCATGTATTTACTGTAACGTGTCGGCAGGGATTTAAATTCTGCGTTTTGATGAACGGGAGGATTCGGGGAGATCATACAATCCTATAGTACGCGATCTTGTCATGTTTAAAGCTTTTGGATGTGTCTTAATAGCTATGGAAAATAGGACACTCAAATAAATTTTATTTTATTGGGTACATAAACTTTTTCCATTTTATTTGCTAGATATTTTTTTTTCAAATTACATTTGAGTCCAGATTATAATTTCGGGAAGGGCTCAAACTGATCACACATATTACTTATGTTAAAGCATTTATATTTTCTACATACAATATTAAAATTGTTTCGATATGAAACCATTATTAAGTTTCATGTACCACATATGGAGCATGATTCACAACTTCAGTTATTAATTTCAACAGGAGATAAAAGATGTATACTTATAATTGATTTCCAACAAAAAAAATTTTTTGAAAAACTTAAATATTGAAAAGATGAGAAATAATTTCTAACGCTTTTAGAAAGGGATGTATATAGTTCAATGAGCTTTTAGACAACAAGCAACGCTATGAGGTTCTGCATTAAGCTGGTCCCAGACGATGTGAGTATTTGGCCAACATTCGTCGTCCGGACTCATTAGCATAGTGTGTGGGAGGGCAACTCCGGCCAACATTCATTATGCGTAATGTTCCCGTCAATTGTCGGTAAACTAGCACGAATCAATAGAACGCATACATTTGTCCGCACGCATTATGCGGGTCCCAGACGATGTGTGTATTCGGCGAATAGATGTCAACACACACATTTGTCAAATGCATACTCCAAGTCGAATGCATACTAACATTACGCATAACGATTTTTGGCCGAAGTTGACCTCCTACACACTATGCGAATGAGCCCGGATTACGAATATTGGTCAAATACACATTCTCTGGTACCGGCTTTAATTTCATAATTGTTTGATAAAAAGGTTTATCAATAATTCTTTAAGGGGTATATACACGGTGTGTTAAATATAAGCAAATAGTACACAATTACATATTAAATGATTCTTATACAAAAATCATAATAAAATAAATTGGGTCAATGTAAATATTTAATTTTTGAATAGTATCTCTATTTACAATCATTTATCTAATGAACTTTATAATAACAGAAAAACAGACACAACAAAATAGAAATATGATTTTTCATTGCTAATCTTCAGTGGTGGTACTTCAAAATTTGCCCCCCGCCGCCCCAATAAAAATGGGATTAGTTTTCATTACATTTTGAAATTATTATAAAATTCCGTATAAGATGTAGAGAAGTTACACTCATCACATGTAGTGAACAAAACGAGAAATTTAATCTGCACATTACATTAAGGGGTCTCGCCTAATTAGAAATTTCAAAAAATTCGATGGCGATTTTTTGCGGTATTGACTTTTTCTGAAAGTACAATATTTGTAGTATATTTCCAGAAAATTGATGTTAACCCGATTGAAATTGACGGAGTTAGGCGTTAAAAGTACGCTCCACTCTACTGTTAGGAACAGGTATAGTACGGCAATTGCGCGCGGAGCTAAAGCTGTCCATTTGTACCTGTTTTTATAAGTCATATGTTATGTACCGTGAATATAAATTTTTGTATTAGTGATAATGCAGGTGTATTGCGTTTCAAAAGAGATGAGTCCATTTAAGTTAGAACATGAACATTAAGTACATACTTGTCTTGAAACTTTCCACTCGTTTTTCTCCAAACCGCTTTCAAAATCAGTGACCAAACTATAGTCTAATTTTTCCCATCTGAGTGATAACACATTACGAAGACCTATCCCACTTTCGCCAGATAAAAAAAAAACGCCTAAACTTTGGTAAACAGCCAATTAATTATGAAGAAAGATCATATGAAACATGCAATAACATGTTTCATATGATCATTCATTGCAGTGTTGCCAACATTGAATAATGTTGAATTATAATATTCAGTAAAAATCATTATATTTTATTGTTTCTAGTACTGGCGTTATTAACATAAAACAAACAAAACAAAAATAAAATCATAAATATTAAAATTAAGCAGCATGTAACTTAATATGCTAAACATATTCAATACATGAAACTAAATATAAAATTAACAGAGGATTTTATAATTTTCTCACTTTCTGACACTGTTGCCAAATTAAAATTAATAATTCTTTTATTAACTACATAACATATATAATATAGTATCTAAATGATTTGAATGGCCGTTTCTAATGCAATTGCAAAGATGTGATAAAACAATTAGGTACTTATTATCAAAGAAAACGATTAAAAGGCAGTATAAGTTTTATGAAGACGATATGACAAATATTAGTTACTTTAAAATTCAACAATTGCTTGTTTTCGCTAATAGACGAATTAAATAAATGAATAAGTTAATTATATTATTCTTATTAGAGCAGTATGTAAGAAACAATCAACAGAGATGTTGATGTAAGTGACAACAATGCAGATATCCTTTTATAAAGCCATTCTATATACATGTGCTACTTTAAAAAGAGATAAGATGCATTCGCACAGAGTACTATAATTAAATATGGCGAACGTGGGATGTGTCTTCTTAATGGGTTATCACTCAGATGAAAAAATTAGATTATATGTTGAAAACTTCTGCTTCGAATTATTTCTGATTTTGCACATCCAACTGTGCAAATGGTCTTAATTTTAAGGTGACAATGTTAGGAGTCAATCAAATCTGCTATTCTTCCATAGATTTATAAACACATTTTATTATTTATGTGGGTCAGATTTATGCAAACTAAGATGGTCAATATAATCCAGTCAAAATTAGCAAAAAAGTAAGTACAAACTTGGGAATAATACAGGTAGAGATGATATGCAAATAGACCATTAATAATCACTTAAAAAAGTCAATTTGTTTTAAAAGAGTATTTTCATTACCGATACTTTTTATGGCAGTCTAATGTGAGGCGACAATTTATAGTAAAATATAATGATAAAATTATGTATGACAAAAGATAAAAATGAATTTTGACACGAAAAGATATTTATACTAAAATCGTGAATCTGATTTCGACGTGCGTCAACTAAAGGCTATCTTGATACTCTTTTCTGGTACACATCAGAACATCATATGCGTTGTCAAGATTCTCCATTTCTATTTTTATCTTATACATTTACAGCAGATTATCTATAGCATGTATAACTCCATTTGTTGTTGGTATATTCTGTGTAGACATATTGAAATTGTTCACGCGTATGCGACCTGTAAAACAAAGAAAATGAATTATAAACATACATAATATTCTTTTAAAACGTAGATGCATTTTCAACATTTCTTGTATTGCATTTTTCACTTAAAATATTCTGTTATTAGAATGTACAAGTGAATGCAATAATTTCTCTAAACAAAGAGTTTAAAAAAACGGACGATTGATTAAAAGCACTGCGAGGCCCCAATGACTTAACAAAATTATACAATATATTCGATATGTGAGGTTGGCTGTGAAAAAAGCAAAAGTAGCAATGGAATGATTAAGATGTGTGTGGTAAAGGAAATTTTGTGTTTCGGTGAAGTGTAAAAGAAAGAGCGGAGGTGGTAAGGATAATGTGTAGAGTATTGAGAAGAATAATTGCAGTGGATAAGTCAACATCGACTGCAATAGTTTAACAGGAATGTGGGAAGTACAAATGTTGGAATAAAGGAATAAAGAAGTTATTAAGGTATGAGAGAAAGGTTGTGATGGATGAGAATGTGAGATTGGTGAAAATGGTTTATCTGAATAGTTGCGAGAATGAAAGAACGGGTAGATGTTTGAATTAATGTATAAAAGAGTAGGATGGTATACAGAAAAATGGTTCGAGAAAATGTGTGACATGGATGAAGCTGGAAATAAAGTTGAAATAAGGATGAATGATATTGAGATGTAAGGAAGATGGCAAAAATAAGGAATGGGAGATATAACAGGAAACATTTCAGTATACTGAATGGGGAGGGAATGCCAGACTCTTTGACAGCAGATGTATAGTCGTGGAATGATTTCTGTAATTCCCGTACGCAGTTATGTTTAATAATGGGTTTATAGTCTTATATTAAATTATTATGTTAATATTGCTGTTAATGCCAATTGTATAAATATTACATATCGTTTCAAGGTGTAATGGCAATTTATGTATAATAATTATCATCTCAACGCGTGTCTGAACATTATGCATATTAAGCGAATGATCGGTTTAATGCAATGTTAATTAATGAACTTTCATTGACTCAACTGGGTGTGGTATTATTGTCTAAGATGTATTTATTATATTATTATTTATCGTTACTAAATATATAATTTAACTATTTATTAAGTAAAATGTGCGCCTTAATGATTTCACCGTAAAACCTTTTTCTTTCAATTCATATTCTAAAAAGTTAGACTACGACAATAAGTATGGAAAGAAAAAGAATCATTGCGCGATTTAGATGTGGGAGTGAGGAAAGAGGAAGCAGGTATTTGATGGATGAGAGTGAGAAGACATGTACAATACGTGAGGATAGCTGGGAGCATTGGATGATTGGATGTACGGGAATAAATTGGAGTCATAAAGAAAGGTGTTCGGCGGGTAATGTAAGAGTGTATTTCGGAGTAAGAATAAGAGATATATGGATAATGGAAAGAATCATCGAGGAGAAAAGGACTGGGGCAGGGAATTGATAGTAGGAAATAAAGAAGGTGAAAATTCCTTATTCCTTGTAGGGGGGAAAGTAGCGCTATGAATGAGTTTTGTTAAGTTTTGGGTTTTTTGTTGTAAAATTTGTATTTATGTTAAGAATAATTTAGGTCCTTTTACGCAAAGCGAGCAAGAAGAAAAAATGACTCAAAAGCGGCAGCAGACTGCTCCAAAGCGGACAGAGAAGATGTTCGCGCTGTAGGCAAATATGGGGACCAGGGATTAATGGGAGAATTCGTGCATAGGCGAATTCATAAGGCCCAGGCAGTCTGGCGTGCTTC
This sequence comes from Adranes taylori, assembly GCA_009867245.2. Taxonomy (NCBI): domain Eukaryota; kingdom Metazoa; phylum Arthropoda; class Insecta; order Coleoptera; family Staphylinidae; genus Adranes; species Adranes taylori. The sequence continues at coordinate 360 of WYDF02025918.1, read as the reverse complement.
TCACGCCGAACTGCTCTCTTAAATAATATAAATACGGCGCAGTCCTACGGCAAAACGGACTGCGCCGTAGGCAAAAATGGTGATCAGATGATTCATGGATAGGCACTTTATAGGTGAGACTAATGTTGTCTGGTTTATCCTAAACAACTATTGTGCTAATTGAATTTAATAGACGAGTTATGAAGTGACAGTCAAAATTAAAAGGTTCAGCTTTTGTTTTATGTAAGATATAACAAAACGAAAGATGGGGCGGCGATTTTGTGGGTTCTCTGTTTTGTTTTTTTAATATTATATACGTTTTATATTTATACTTTTTATACTTATATATCTCTATGTTTTTTTTAATTTATATCTATATAT
>WYDF02025907.1:0-12996 GCA_009867245.2 Adranes taylori | reverse complement strand
CTAGATGGTTGAGAATAAATAATTTACTTCCATATTTTGAATCAAAATCTGAGTTAAGAAATGTATTAGCCGATTCAAAGCTAAAAAATTCTATAGAAGTTTTAAATTTCCCTTTTCTAGAGGTAGCTTTAATTCCGTTTATATTTTCCTTTTCTAACAAAAGTTTCCCTAACATCATAGGATGTGGAAAATTAATGTTATCATTGTCACTCTGCAACTATACGGAGAAGGGAGGCTTGCTGTTTGTTGAATATGACAAGCAAATTCAACAATGCTTTGATTTCACCCGTCTCCTTGTCTTCGAAATACTGATAGGTGTTTAATTTGTCATTATCACTAGAACTGCTTTTAAGTTATTTTGATGGCAGGATCATCGGAGAATCCGGAGATACTGGACTTGATTGAATGGGATCATTAGTATTCATGTTATTAGTGTTCGTGATGTTTACTTTTTTTTTGGGGAAGAGTATCATGAGAAATACTCCTTTTAGTTCCCAGTTGCGTTGAGCATATATTTACCAATAAGTGTGAATATTTATTTGGTTTAAGTTATTAATTTTATATTTAAAATGTAAGTGAATATTACTAGAAAAGTTGTTTATATTCAAATATCGCGTAGTAGATTGCAGATTAAATAGTCAATAAGCATAACAGGACGTAGAAGATTTAAAAGTCAGTACGAGCATTAAAAGCATACACAAAGATCAAATGCTAGTTAAAACTAGAATAAAATATCAAGATTTTAGAAGAAAGAAGAAGTTGGAATCTACCAAACAAAAATGACACTAACAACAAACAAAGTAATACACCAGCACAATACAAGAGGTAAAAATAACATCTAGAGAGATCATATGAGAACGAATATTGGAAAGAGAATAATGGAAAAGGGAAGCAACCACCAACAACAGTGTACCAGGAGAAATAAAAAGCATTCGAAACCATAAGAAAATGAAGAAAAAAGCAAAAAATATTTTATTCAGAAACAATTTGATACATATTAATTTAAGTTTAGAATAGGAAATTTTTCAGTACCATGTAATATTAAATGTTTACTAATCAATGCAAAATATTGATATTATGTGAAAAATAAAAGTGAAGTATAAATAAGTAAATAAAAAAAATATTTTCTAATTTTAATATTTGTATAGAAGATAATTTGGCGGTAAGTGTATTGACGCTAATATGTTAGCTATCTACAATAATAAAATTTATGGTACAACACATTAGGGCTATGTTAGATTAAGTTAGGGTAATTCATTAGGTTAGTGTGTTCTAATTTTTTCCGGCATAAAAAAACAAGTTTCAAATCTAATATTTCAGGCATTAACTGAACCGCTAAACTTATACTAGCTTTTATGTTTTTCTGTGGATTAGAATTACTGTAAAGCTCCGTACTGACTACAACATATTTCAGCGCACAAACAATTTACTCACAAAAATGCTCACATGTTTACCTGTTGCACATGCGTGCGCGTAAAGCTTTAACATGCACGAACATGATCCGTGGCCTGTCGACCTCAGTGAGTTTCACCTGGACACATGCTCAATGTGCACGATATTAATTTCTTTTCCCTCAATCAAAATATTAAAAACAAATTTTTTAATAAATTAATATGAAATTAATACTACAAAATTAATAAGTTATATTAAATAAAAATTCTTTCGTCTTATCCACTTCTTTATTAACTATTCTTAAACGTTTTCGGCTAGAAAGCCATCATCCGAAGAAACTTACTACAATAAAAGTATTTTAAATAGAAAAAAAAATATCTGGATTGTAATCACGGTTGTTTTCTAATAAATGATTAGCAAAATTAGAAAAAAATATTTCTGATTTTTAGCATCTAATGTGTTCTTATTATGCGTATACTAAATTGTCTTCCAGTTTGATCCATTCATTCAGCAGAACAGTTACATTTAAATTTGTGAACACTATTTTTCTCATTGATTGGTATTTTATCTTTGTTTTTTTATTAGTATAGATTTTAGAGTATTATTAATTTTAAATGAAATTTTTCATTTATTCGATTTAAATAAATTTCGTGATTTTAAAGAAATGTTTCCAATGTATGGTAGTGTAAAATATTGAGTTGTTATGTCTGTATTTACTAAATGGTGTGGGGTGAGATTATTAATTTGTACTTTTTTTTTTATAAAATATGTCTTTTACAAAGTTATTTGAAAAATTATTGCCATTAGCTATTTGTAAAATTGTCCTAAGTTCGTTTGTAAAATATTGCAAGTTCATGGAGATTGAAAATATCCAATGTATTGCCGAACTGAAACAATTGATTTAAAAAATTTTGTATTTAAAATATTATTATTTTAGAATGTTTCTTCTAATGATGGATTTTTAGCCGAAAATGTTTAAGAATAGTTAATAAACATGTGAATAAGACGAAACAATTTTATTTAATATGGAAATGAATGTCCACGAAAATAATTCAAACATAAATTAATAAGTTATATTTATCCACACAATTAACAATATAAACATTTTAAAACTCTATATTTCTCTCACTACGTTACTTTTCTCACATCTCTGTTCCTCTACTTTTCTCTCACTTGCTGCCTTTCGAAGTGAGTTCGCTCACGCGTTCTAACCTGGATCTTAAGGTTAGAACGCAAAATAATTTCGGATCGAATTTAGGCTATTTTATCCCGAATTCGTACTTTTCGCTTTCTATCTTATTCTGATTTTCGCACTCACGGTTGGGTTTTTAGGTTAGAATATTTGACAAGTATTTCTGCTGAAAATGAAAAATAATTTAATAGAGTTTCAACATATACCTATTAAAATATAATTGACACATTAGATGTTTTAGACCTGTTCGATGTTACATACCAATTTCTGTATAGGAACTGTTACAACTCTGATTTCACTCTATTCGTTGGTGACAAATAATAAAACCAGATATACAACACTAAACAGGATAAAATAGTAGGGATATGTCGTTCCATCAAAAACGTTTTTTCATTGCGGTATATGTTTAAAACCCATGTACAAAGTCAGTTGAAAAAACCTAGTTTCTATTTGAAACCTATAATACATCGAGTTCATGAATTATTTTTTATAAATTTGTTTCATTCCGCTATTTTTTTTCGATAGTTTATTGAAAACTAACTTAATGATTAATAGAAAATGATTTCTACTTCGAACGCACTAGCATAGTTTCCTGCCTTCATGGAAACAGCAAACGAATATCTAATTAAACAAACATGCAACGTATTCAGTAGTAACAGGCACAGTACATAAACATTTTCACATGGCACACATAGTTAATACACACAAAAGCTGAACAGGATACCCACCTAAAAATATGTAACTGCATGGTTCATTGTTCATCCGGGTTCCAGTAGGAATGTGCATGAACAACAAAATGAATTTTACATAATAAGCGGATTGTATTTACCGCACCGACCACAGTCATACCACACATATTTTTTTACTTGCAATAATCTGCATACACATGAAAAACGATGATGATTTAGATTCTAATAACTACCGTATCGATTTCTAACAAATATCGTATCGAGAACAAGATACATAAATGATCAAACGATTGCGAGGATAATAATTGTTGTCCTGCGTTGTTGACCTGAGCGTTGATGCAAGTAAATCTTTTTGGTTTATATGGAGGCAACTTGTATAAACCGTCGTTTAATTTATTTCCAGGTGTCTCCTAGGAATTTTTTTAAAATATAAGTTTCTTTTATAAATTTGAAAATTAGATGAATTAAAATTGAATATAAACATTTGGAATAACACAATATTTAATTATATATACGTTTTATAGTAGATAAAATGAAAAACTATTTACTGCTTTTGTAGCAATAAATTTTTTGCTTGGTAGTTTAGATTTATTGTATTTTAAACGGAACCGAGAACCATACTTTATTGCGGTATTTGTAGGGAACGAAACGGTTAGTCGCGGTTCGAGTGTGGATCTAAAAATCACTTAAATTAGCAGCTTAGTATGTCCGAACAGTTGGGACAGAATAAACAACCTGTTCTTACAGAGCAATCTGTAACAGTTAGTACAAAATAACTTGATATTGAAGAAAAACATGTAACACCAGAATCTGATAGGAGCATCTACGATTACTGTAATAACAATAAATAGAAGGATATTGTAACAGTGTGAGAATGAAAACTGTGGCCACTGTATTATCTAATTTCGTTGGATATTTTGCGATCGGAAATAAATTGTGTCTAATTGTGGATATTATAAAACCATGTATATTTGTAATCTGTAATTAGGCATATGAAAATCAATACGCGACAGCACGTTTGGCAACGCCGCCACGGTTTGTACACTTCTCATTTCTTAACTTTTACCAGCGCTAGCACGCTTTTGAGTCTCATAAAAATTACTATATTGACAGTAGTTCGTTTGAACCTGTCACTTTTAGCGTTTGGCGATGTTTTATACCAGTTAATGGTGAAACAATTTTTAGATTTAACTGTTTGAAGCTTTAAGCATAAAGTTCGATTACTGATAACTAAATTATGGCTGAATATTTAGCTGCAATTTTTGGTACAGAGAAGGACAAGTAAGCTGTATTTTGAAAGTTAAGTAATTTATTGGTTAACTAAATTGTTATTTTTTAGGGTAAACTGTTCTTTCTACTTTAAAATTGGTGCCTGTCGACATGGTGATAGGTGCTCTCGCATTCATAACAAACCTACTTTCTCTCAAACATGTCTTTTGCAAAACTTGTACGTGAATCCGCAGAACTCTGCAAAATCTGCCGACGGGAGCCATTGTAAGTATTCATACTTTCGATAACGTATTGATTTTTTAATATGCATTTTTCTCTTGCATTTTAGTGGTTGCGAATGTATCCGATGAAGAAATGCAAGAACATTATGATAATTTTTTTGAAGATGTGTTTGTTGAATGCGAAGATAAGTATGGTGAGATTGAAGAAATGAATGTTTGCGACAATTTGGGAGATCATCTTGTAGGAAACGTTTACATTAAGGTATTCATTATAGCATGGAAGTGTTTATATCGAACTTAGTCTTTCAGCACTCTCCTTTATATTACTCGTTTCAACCACAGTAGTCATAATAGAGATCTTGTAGAAGGTTTAGTTGTGGAACTTCCTAACAAATGTTTGTTTTATTATGTAGGTAACTGTTAAAAGTACATACGTACGGAAAGCGCTGTAATTCTTAAAATTTAATTTTTATCATTTAATAAGTAAGAAAATTATACCTATAAATTATTTAACAATAGTTTTGAACATAATTAAAATAATAATACGATATATCAAAAATCAAATAATATATTGCAGAGCAAAAGATAACTGTTCTGTTTTTAATTCAACAAAAGCTTATCCTATCTTTCTGATCTAAATATGTGGTTTCTTCTGATTGTATTAATAGAATTGCAAGGTGCCAGCACTTTATTTTCTGGTTGAACTCAAATGTGTTTTACTCAACTCGAAAAACTGTTCGAGTTCGAAAAACTGTATCAAAAAACTAACAAAACAAGGATAATTTAATCTGTAATTCCATAGTCAATTACTTTTAGTTAGACCGAATACGAATTTTAACAAATATAAACCATTCAGATAGCGCAGTATTTAAACGTTAGTTTCAAAAACCTGGATAAAAAGAATGCTGAACAGATTCTTACAACATTGATGTTTTTAAGAATTTTATTGACTGATATGAATGGTGAGCCGTATTGTTGAAATTATTTATCCGATGTAATTACAAAATGTATAATCATTACTTGTACTACAACGAATTAATTCATAACTAATTTATACATCACAAACTCGGCGCGTATCTAATTGTTCTCAGGTACTTCATTCCATAGAAATGAGTGAAGTAGATACTAAATAATTGTCAAGATCACAATCCATTCTGTCAATTGGTGGCCCTGTTATGATATGTAGGGTAACAATTGAAGACTAAAAATAAGGCAGGTGTTAAGTGCAGTTCACGAATTTGAGTTATTAAAGAAAAACATTTATTTTTAGATTAAAATTAGATTAGAAAGTATCACTTCACAAAAAATATATTTTTTTATGAAACTCAGAAAGATATCAGATGGCACAAGTGTTATAAACGTGGAAGCATTTAGAAGTGCTAGTTCTGTAATTTGTCTGTTGTATGATTAAAATGTACCTACAGCAATTATTTATTTTATATATGCATTCATAGTTTCGGCGTGAAGAGGATGCAGAAAGAGCCGTTAATGACTTAAACAACAGATGGTTTGGTGGGCGTCCAGTTTATGCAGAATTGAGCCCTGTTACGGATTTTAGAGAAGCGTGCTGTCGTCAGTATGAAATGGGAGAATGTACACGCTCTGGTTTTTGTAACTTCATGCATTTGAAACCTATTTCTAGGGAGTTACGTCGGTAGGTACAGTTTTCTTTTCAGATTTGAATTCAAGTCAAAGATTTTTAGTTTCAGACATTAAATTGAATTCAATGTTTTAAGATTTAAGAGTATTTATTGAACCATAATGAAAGAAACACAATAAGTTACATAATGCTAACAAATGGTAGAGTCAAATAACAGAAAATATTATTGAAAATATATCACATGTTACAATTAACAGCAGTTGAGAACTTGAAAATAGAATATTTAAAACTTGTTTAACAACTTTCCAACTAGTTTAAGCTGACATAATATAAATGATTACAAGTTATTTTAGATTGTTGTATAATTTACCATCAATAAAAGTACAAAGACATGCAAGGTATTAAGATTTATGAAAATTGTTACAGTAGTTGAAGAAATCATTAATATTAATAAAATATCTGTAAGACGCATACAAAATGATGTGTTCAAATAATGCTGTCGTGTGCCTTGGTATAACATAGATTTTTTTGACGAGTAACATACTTATGATAGCGACTACCTCCTGACACAAAAAAGGAATTATTACGGACACATAACAAATCAATGAGAACAAGTATGCACCACAAATAGTTAATAACTTTTGATGTGAAAAAAAAATTGCACGATTCGTCAGACTTAAATTTAAAAAGTATTTGTGCTGCCCTTATCTGTAATATAAAATTAATTCTATTAACAAGGTATGCTGGAAAATCAGTGCAAAAAATAGGAAGAGTGTAGGACCCAGGACATATCCCTGGTGTACCCCACTACTTACCAAGAGCATACCTCTCCGGTGTCATTATTTACTACAATTTGATAGTGATTACTAAAATAGGAATAGATCCATTTTGCTGCTACATTTCGAATTTCATATCTGAATAAGTTTTCTAGAAGTAATTTATGATCAACAGTGTTGAACGCTTTCGATAAAACTCATTAGCGAACAACATTTAGTCAATGTAGTGAACGGCCTTTCCGAAATTTATTTTATTTAGATCGATATTTTATTTTGCTATATAAGCTATTAGTTTCATAAAAGAAAAGTTTGATAAAGTAATAATAAATCTTACATACTAATATACATCTTATACGCTAGGGTGGTATCTTATACGTACACAGTGGTTTCGGTAATATTGAAATAATTTAGTTTTAAACATTTTTACATTAGTGCTATTTCTAATATCCGTACTTAATAGATTATGTTTCATTATCCCCTTGTGATACAAACTCGACCTCCCTATTCATATTTTTATTCACATTACGACATGTATACTTGATCTAATTCTGGTATTGTAATTTTGTATGTTAGAGTTATAACTTAAATTGTCCAGGAGATAATCAGGTAGCAAATTATATTGCACATCTTATATATAAAAATTAAAGTATTTCATTCGATTTTTTGGCTGATGTTAATCCAATTCAGAGTATCTAACATGCTTTTTGTAGATGTTCTTTTGTTGCATCCTAGAACTGCCGTCATTGCCGATTATGTAAAATTTCCAGTTCCCTAATATCTGTTTTGTTACAACTTTATCCAGATTTGTCGCTTCCATGATTAATGAGAATGTCGTCCGCAAATAGTCTTTTTTTTACATTTCTACAGCTACTGACAATGTCGTTTATATAAATCATGAAAAACATGAGACCTAGTACACTTCCTTGTGGGACTACTTACTTAACCTCCTTTCTCTTTGATGTACTATTTTTTACTTTTTCTGCTACTCTGCAATATCTGCTCTGCAAGTAATTTTTAAAGAATTGTAAAATAGTACCTTGTATTCCATATGCTTCTATTTTTTACCAAAGTTTGTTTCTCCACACCTCAGATCTAAATATAAGAAAAGGGTTCTCTGAAAATAAGAAAAATAGCGAACGTAAATATCTGTAAGTGTTATAGTAAAGTGGTAACAATAAATGAGAAGGGATTAGGATGTGAAATATGTGCAACCTGGTTTCATATAACATGTATAGGCTTAGATAATGAAACCTATGAACAAATCAATTTCTGAGTATATTTGTTGGTATTGTTAATCATGTAAAAGCGTTATTATGGATTAGTAAACAACATTATTAGAAACGTAGAAATGTGGAACTTAAACTGGAAGATGCACTAGACAATATAGTTCTAGAAAGAGATGAATATAGGGAGGGAAAAAAGGAAGTACTGAATGCAAATGTAGAAATAAACAAAAATATAGGTAAAATAGTAGAAAAGCTGAATTCTAAGAGAATTTCATTGGGGTTAGGAGTTTTTTTGCCGATTTTATGGCGTATTCTACTTTGGATTTTCAGATTTCCAAATTATCGGTACTAGTGTCTGGGTTATTTCTGTCCTCTCTGTTATCGGGGAACATTGTTCTTATGTATTATTCCCAAGTTTTCTTCTGTTCCTGTTCTGTTATCTGTAACACCTCATGAGCGTTTTTTGTTACTAATGGTATGACCTTTTTTGAGTTCCCAGTTATTTCTTTCAATTTTGTATTTACATTCTCTCAATCGAGTTTATAGCTAAGTTTTTCTATTTCTCGGCATTTTTTTCCATCCAGCGCTTTTTTGCGTTTTTTTTTAAATTTCATACCCTATTTAAGCTGTTTATATTTAACCTTGTTTGTATTTTTATATTTCTTTTTCTCTTCGATTAGTGTAATTATGTTTATAGATATCCAATCTGTTCTTGCTTTTTGTTCTTCCTTCCTGACAATTTGTTCCCCAGCTTTTAGTAGTGCCGTTTTTATATCTTTCCAAGCATTCTTACTGTCCTTTGTTACAGCCTTCTGGAATATTTCAGAAACCATTTGATTTATTTGTTGTTTGCACTCTTCTTCTTGCATTCTTCTCAGATTTAGTCTTTAGGGTCTTGGTTTACTGCCTGAACGTTTGATCTGAATGTTGGCCAGTAACAGATTGTGGTCGCTATCATCATCCGCACTCGGATAAGATTTTACGCTCTTAATGTCATTCCTGATGCGTATGTTAATGGTCACAAAGTCAATTTGAGTTCTTAGTATGGTATTCTCGTTATTTTCAGGTGCTGTCCAGGTGTACAATATCCTCGGAGGAAGATCATAAAATGTGTTTGCTCTGCGCTGCTGTTTTTCTTGGCAATGTTGAATCAATCTGTCCCCTCTTTCATTTGAATCGCCTAACTCGAACTTTATTAAAATGTCATCGATTTTTTCCGACTTTGGCATTAAAGTCGCCCATAATTGTAGTGACTTTGTTTTTCCAATTTCCCTGTTAAGTTGTTTAAGTCATAGCAGAATTTCTCGATGTCTTGCTATCAGATGTAGGAACATCTGTTTGGATTATATTTATGTTTAGTGGATGAGCTCTTAGCTATAACATCATAATTCTTCCGTTATAGGGAATTTATTACGGTAATTCCGGAGTAATAGAAGGCTCTGTTGTTATGACTGATTTGTCCATTATCTTAGCAATCTGCCATCTCGTTCTCTTCCGCCCTCAGTAATCCTCTTTTTTCATCCCATAAAAAACCCCTTCCTATTTCTTCAATACACCCTTCCTTCCTACACCTTTTTCTCTTCCAATACCCACTCCTCTTTAGCATCTTTATACTCATCCCATTCCGCCTCTCCCTCCCTTACTAAGCTTTACTTTCTTCTTTTTCCATTCCTCATCCAGTTCCATGTATCCAACTTCCTTATTTTTATCCATCTTCCTGTTCTTCCTCCTTTACAACATCCCTACTATCACTCCGGTTACCTTTTTTATACTGTTCATTCTTTCCCAATTCACTTCATTCAATCTGACAACTATCTCTTTTTTAACATCCTCATTCTGTACATACATACATACATTCTGTCCCCATACTCCTCATCCTCCATATCATTGCCTTCTCCCCCTTCATTTATACCTACCTTCATTCTCAATAGGGAAGTGATCTGACTCAACCCTCTCACCTAGTCTCATTATCTAAAATCTCCCCAGCACCCTCACTCATCACCACATAGTCTAGAACTGACACTCCCCCATACCCTCTAAACGCTCTGATCCCTTTCAGTTTCCTTCGGTGCAATCATTTCCCACACAACACCCATTTTCCTCTACCCATTCCAAGAACCTCTTTACTTCCTCATTCACCACTTTATTCTGTAACTTCCTCTCCATATACTCTTCTTATTTTCCAGGAATCTACCTCCGTCTTCCCCAATGCGCACATTACAATCGCCCATAACTCGGCATTGACCCTTTCACTCTTCTTTCTTTCAAATTCCCTCCACTCGTTATTCACATATACCACCAAAATCATAATCTTTATTCCTCCCCCCTCAATCATCCTTTCATTCGCCCCCTTTCCAATCCCATTTTGCGATTTTTCCTCATTTATCCCCCAAATAACGCCCGTTATTATCCCTCCACCTGTCATGCACTTTCCTTGCCACCTGCATACTCTGGTTAAAATCACTTGGCAACCTGTCCTCTACTTAATCCCACCCATTAATCTCGACCCATGTTTCCACCAAGCCAATAACATCAAATGAGCTTATATATTCATTAAAATCTCTCATCCTTATTTTGTTCTTCATAACTTTCAAATTGCCTATTCCTCCCTCTTTTTCTATTTTCCATTCTTTATTTTCATTATTTCCCCTACCTTCTCTTACCCCCTTACCCCTCTCCCCATCCATTCCATAGTCTTCCTTTCTCCCTATTCAAAATCTCCTTTCTACCCATTTTCTTCTTTTCTACAACTTCTAGCCCTCTCTCACCCCCTTCCCCTTCTTATCTCCCGCTCCAATTTCTCTTCCTTCACCTCTCACCATTTTTTTCTCCAACTCCTCTATATTTCACCATCATCGTTTCTTATGCCTTATGCCTCTCCAAGCACCTATTGGTTTGCCATCATATCATTTTTCTTTATCTCTGCTCCCCTTCGCCCTTCCTCTCTAATTTTTTCTAACGTATATCTTTTATCATTTCACTCCTAATTCTCCTCATCTACGAAGACTTTCTTGTATCCCACCTTTGCCCGTTTACCTGAAATGCTCATTAGCAATCTCATTTATCCTCCTCGGTACCTCTCTCACCATTCTTGTTAAATCTTTTATGTAGTTACATTGTACCTTTTAGCAGACTTTTCTTCCAAGGTTCTGAATTTAATTAGTATTATTCTTCCTACCATTTTCATCCTTTCTTCCAATTCTGAACATTTCTATAACCTCCGTAGTACTATTTAATCTTTTTCTTATTTCTTTCTAAACACACTTTAGGTCATCTACTTCTTCACTTACCCCAATCAGTATTACGTTTTGTTTTATTCATTCCTTGTCTAGCTCTTCTTCCGCTTATTCTAATTTTTTAATTCTCTCATCTATCCTCTTTTTTTCATAATCTCATTTTCAATATTTTTCCTTGCTTTCGTTTTTCCATTCTTCTATGCTTACTTTCCATTCCTTCTGTTACTTCCTCCTTTAAACTTCTTATCTGTTTCATGCATACCTCTATTTCAAAATCTCTGGTATTTGACTTTTCTTCCAACTATTTTGTCCTTTTTAGTTTTTGCTCAGGAGTACTGTCATTATCAATTCCATCTCTCTTTCACCTCCACAATGTAACGTTCTACCAGTCATGTTACTATTACTGTACCTTTTTATTACTTTAACAAATATATAAATATCTATAATTTCGTAGATTGCAATAATAAATTTTACTATTCTCATAAACTCTTATATCTCCCCGTTATATTAAATTACAAATACGCACACACGCATTATACCATCAACGTTGTTTTTACCGTTGTTAACAGTTTTTCTTTTTATATATTTACACTGCACGTGATTTCCGTACTTCATTTATTGTTCATTCTAACGAACCATACTAGTAAACCATAGAAAGGCTATTATATCTTCACAATCTGTGACAGCAGGCGGGGCTGTCCGCCATGACAGTTGAGGTCAAAATTCAAATATTTTAGTGTATTTGTTTTATAATCAAATCGATAAAATTAATTATATTCATATTAAAATTGTAAAGAAATTTTTCATTAAAATAAATAAGGTATTTTGAAATAAATAATAGCTTTACACACATATTTTTATATATACATTTTTTTTTCGGACTATGCACCTTTTAATTTTGTACTAAGGAATATAATGAAGAAGGGTATTTATTATAATGGGGTAAAACGATAGGCAAGAATAGTAATTTAAAAAAATTATATAAATCAATGCAATATAAGGTAACAAGTTTATATTTTCACTGGCCTTTAAAAATTATTGCATTTGTTAATTTTTATTCAGTAAATAAATGGTCATATTCATAAAATATTTGTAAACACAAATTTCTTTAAATAACTTAGTTTCTAATAATAAACTTATATTTCTCTTGCAATTTGAAATGTCCGTCTTATATCTGACAATAGAATAACTAAGGAATGATGTACATATTTTATAGTAATCTGAGGCCGCTTGTAAGTTTACATTACTTTGCAATTCATTTAAAGTAATAAAGTTACTTAATTCTTCCACCTTCAGCATCAATTAATTCCTATTTCTCTGCTAATAAATTTCTGCACAATTGCAACATATGAGCAGCAGCATCTAAAAGATTAAATATTCGTTTCTTTTCAAACACAAACCAATTTTTAAACACAAACCAGATTTGAAATATAT
>WYDF02025896.1:0-12996 GCA_009867245.2 Adranes taylori | reverse complement strand
ATTGTTACTCGTTTCATATTACACCACCAATAAAACATTTGGCACAAACAAGTGCATTAAACAAACAAATGAGTCTTGAAAATCAGTACCTTATGCTTCTTAAAAGCTATGTCAATATTTTTATTTAAAATGTGATTTAATTGCGCTTAGTTATTTTATCCATATTGGTAGTTACTGTTAAAAACCTATACACAAATAGTAGAAAATTCAACATTTCGAGCTTAAATCGTATAACCCGACTCCCTAAATAAGCAAAGCTTCTAAAATTGTGCTCCACTGGCCCCAGGGAGTGCGCATCTCCATTACAGGAATCAATTTCGCGAAACAATGTTGACGTTATTTTTACATCCCCTAACGTTTCGTTTTCATTCAAATAACGCACTGGCAGGAGGCCCACAAAAAAATGTTGTTCAAGAGGAGGTCCGCAAAGTCCGTTAAGTTTAAGAACCCCTGTATATAACAATAAGACAATTTCCATTTTATTTCAGGATTGCTAAATGCTACAAATAAATCGATCAAAAATATATTAAATTAAAAACTAAATATGTTTGCACAATTCGACATCGTTAAATGAGATTATGGTATATAGCGTTTACAAATAAAATGATCAAAGGAAATTTTTACGTAAGTGAAACGTTATTCAACTAACATAATCCGTACATTAAAATAGTAATAAACACTTTTTCCCACGCAATATTTTAACAGAAAATACAATTCAGCCAACTCCAACATGTTCAGCTGGTTTACAAAAGTTATATACAAAGTGTTTCTAACTTGAAACATGTTAATCACTCCTAAAACTACATATGACTCCCTATAATTTGACCATAAGCTTTTAAATCATTGTTTATTTTGAAATAGCAGTAATACAAATTCCAATGGAATATCAATATTCGTGAATAACATAATATACGCGCGCACCATTGTGAATAGGCATTAAAATTCTAAAATTTCTTTTTCCATGCTACACACATGTTGAATACACCATCAGATAATGATGACTAACTTTATTATAACTAGAAAATCGAAAAATAAGATTTCTCATCGGTTGAACACTTATAATTTGATACTAGTGCTAAAATTGTAATATGTTGAAGGTGAATAAAGAAAAAACAAGTTATATTGTTTTTAAAACTGGTCGTTGACACAGTGACGTAACACTGGATTATAGCTATGGATTAGTAAAATCAGTTTCTACTCTCTACCAGTCTTTGAGGCGTTGGAGGAAGCTCTTGAACGAAGTTGACGCGGATGCGTGGGGTGTACCATACAAAATCGTCATGCAGAAGCTGGGAACCAAGTTGGAAACGACACGCGACGGAGGTACAAAGGCAATTGTATTGGCCTTACTCCCAGAAAAGTAGGAACTTTCGGAAGAGGACGAACGGGCCATTGGAGACGGGGGTATAATTCCTCCAGTTACTAGCGAAGAACTGCAAATAGCAGAGAGTAAGCTAGTGGCGGGCAAGGCGGCAATACCCAATGAAATTATCAGAATCCTGAGTTGAAGAGTTACCCAAGAAGCTACTAAAGGCCTTCAACAAATGCATATAGATCGAGGGGATTCTCCTGAAATATGCAAGCAGGCGAGTTTAGTTGTTTTCCCTAAAAGGGGCAAACAGGGTAAAAACCCCCTAAAGATTACTCTACATAATGGCCAAGCTCTTGGAACGTCTGAAATTGGGCAGAATTCCTGGCCATGACTAACTTCCCCCCATACACTCTATACACAAGGTGGCATTGAAAGCGAAGGCCAAACGTTTTGTAAAGAAGGGTACCCCCGATGTAATGCTAGCGCGGTTCCAGGGGGGGCCGGAGGAAACACCGTGTGACTCGTCCATAGATGGTTACGTTGCTCGTTCAATAACGATGCCAATCCCCCACACCGCCTATTGTAGGTTTTGACCTTTAACACACGTAAATAAAAGCTCCAAAACGTATATGTGGATCAAAATTTTAAATGGTACTCTCAAATTAATGCCGTGTGCGCAAAATTGAGTAAACAATGCCACTCATTTTTTATTGCAACTCATACATACTCAAATTGTTGTAGTTCGGTAATTTTTACTCCATTATATGTTATGGTCTTATGTTTTGGGGTAGTGCAGCGCACTATTAAACTGCCGAGATATTTACTTTGCAAAAAAGAGTGATACGTACTCTCTCTGAAGAGGCAGAGATAATTGTCGATCTATTTTTAAGACACATGAAATGTTGACACTTTATGATACATATTTGCTATACATTTCAGAACTTCTCATATTTCAGTACTAAATTTGGACCTTCTCATGAATAAAAGCTTCCTGTCTTATCCTCGCCACAATTTATAATTATATGTTTGTGATATTTATTACAGTGGTTGCAAATAGTTCAATGTTCTTCCTAATTTTATTACGAAAACTTCTACGTTCTTACTGTTTAAACATAAGTTAAAAAAATTGTTTTAAACTGTACACCATATACTATTATTGAATTTTATGACTATTGCCACACATATAATAGCCACTACTGATAGAAATTTTAGTAAAAGTTAATGTTCTTTTTAACTACAGTGCAATAGAGTAGTTTATACGAAGTGAATTGAATGTTCTATTAGAACATTCTGAGATACGAATTGGTCTTTATCTACGAAATAATTATTATTGATTTATTATTTTTGTCCAGAAGGTGGCAGCCCCATCAACAGGCTCGGATGCTGTAGGCCATCAAGCTGCACAAGCTAAAAAATACCTATTATCGAAACTGAAGTGAGAACAATCCAGGTGGATCTAACTGTGACGACCAATGCTGTGAAACGGACTACACGAAACGGTTTTTGGAACGTCAGAATAATATGGGAAGCAGGTAAACTAGCACCGGTGGAAAATGAAATAAATAACTACAAACTAGATATTCTCCGATTAAGTGAAACAAGATGGGAGCGATTCGGGCGAACAACGAAGGCTATCAACAACATGCTCCAGTACTCAGGAAGAGAAAAAGAGGCAGGCAACTTCAAAGGTGTAGGCATTCTTCTTGCGAAGCAGTGAATATCAAGCTTTATGGACTGGAAGCCAATCTCAGAGCAAATCATTACAGCAAGATTCCGATGTGGAGCGAGAAAAATATCGGTGGTGCAATGCTACTCCCCAAGCTAAACAACCAGTGAAAGATACCTCCTACGAACAACTAAACTAAGTTCTTGAAACATTGAAAAGGAAGGACATAAACATTCTTCTAGGTAACCTATTGGCCAGGAAGGCTAAGGTTGACTAAGGTGGGAGTTGGCAAGCAAGGTGAAGGACGAACGATTGGGCAGCATGGACTAGCGGAAAGAAACGACAATGATGAAACGCTAGTAGAACTCTGCTAATATAAAGATATAGTCTTAGAAGGAACCATCTTCCCTCATAAAACATGCCATAAAGTGAGTTGGGTTTCGCCCAACGACAAAATACAAAACCAAGTTGACCACTTCGCTATCAGCGAAATGTGGAGAAGCTCACGTTTGGATGTTAGAAACAGAAGAGAGGCAGCTGTCAGAAGAGACTAATGACAGTAAATGACAGCAACTAGGAGAATCAGAATTGTAACTTCCAAGAAGAGAGAATGGAGGGAACAAAAAAGGTTTAACGAAGGAAAATTTAGCAGAAGCGCAGAAACCAAAGCGATGTATAATTTAGAATTTGAAAACAGCTTCCTAGCACCACAAAGAGAAAGGGAAGAACACCCAGATGTAGAAGAGCAGTGGAGCCAATTCAAGCAAGCCATGAGGGAGACGTGTGTTTCAGTGCTAGGATACAGGAAAAGAGCACGCACATCATCGACGTCTGAAAGAACATGGGATATTATATAACGAAGAAAAAAAGCTAAGATGAGATTGCAACAGGGATACGAAACTTCACCCACAACCACACCGGAAGGCGCAATAGCAGACTATTGACTACTTAACAGAGAAGTCAAACGAAGTAATACAGGGGAAGACTGGTGGGAGAGATAGCTGAAAATGCGGAAGAAGTTGTAAGATAAGGAAACAGCCAATAACAGTACACGATCGCCAAACAATCACAAGAAACCAATAAAATATACACAAGAAAACCTTTTGACGAACACCAGAGAACAGCTCAAACGGTAGGGCGAATTCTTCATGGAATTACTAAACTGACCCATTGCAGTAAGCTAAAACCAACAGGAAGAGAACCAATATGGAAATTCACTAAAAGTAGATCTTAACTGGATCATTAGAGCAGAGGTCGTGACCAGAATCAAAGAATTGTAAAAATGGCAAAGACCCAGGTATTAATAACATACCTTCAGAAGTACTCAAGATTGACGCTAACCTGACAACATAAATGATGCTTCATTTACTAAGCCAAGTGTGGAACACCAAAAAAATGTCAGTTGATTGGAAAAGTGGGGTGCTCGTCAAACAACCCCAGAAAAGGGGCCTCACCGAATGCAAAAATTGGAGAGAAAAGCACTAGATGGAAGAGTAAGAAAGAAACAAGCTGAATTTAGAGAGAGCAGATTCTGTACAGACCAAATCAATACCATAACAATCATAGTGGAGTAAACTTTGAATATCAGTCCTGGAATCAGTCGGCCCTATATTTGACGTTTGGCGATTTTGAAAGGGCCTTTGGCATCATGGACCGAAGTAGTCTGTTGTCAGCGCTATGAAATTACGGAGTCCCAGAAAAAATAGTGCGCCTAATCAAGGCAATGAATACAAGGGATTACAGTGAATACAAGGGACAAGTTATTAACGAGGGAGAACTTTCTGATGCATTTGATATAAAAACTGGAGTAAAACAAGCTGTTTGCTCTCACCTATTCTATTCATAGTAGCACTTGGCCAAATAATGCGGAAAGTAGTGGCCGACGGAGCTAAGGGAAACCATTGGGGACTCACAGAGAGTCCCTGACCAAACTGGACACCTTAGAAACTGAAGCCGTGAGAATTGGCCTCAATATCAATAGACCAAAAACAAAAGAGCTAAGAGTCTTCCTCCACGGAGAGACTATTGAAAGAGTCGAAAACTTCTGATGTCTAGAGAGCGTAATGTCAACTTCTGGAGGAGCAGATGAAGATATTGCCCATCGAATAATGAAAGCTAAAACAGCTATCGCCCAGATGCGCCCGATATGGAAGTCCACAGAAATATCATTAAAAACTAAATTGCGATTGCTGGAGTCGAATGTAAAATCAATACTCTTCTAGGAGTGTGAGACGTGGAAGACAACGGGCAGACTAAATCAACAAATACAAGCAACAGTGAAGCAATTTTTAAGGACCGCGACAAACATGGCGAAGAACTGTACTGAACGAGATGGCAGAAATCGGTAAGTCCTGGAACGCAGTCAAACGCATAGAAAAGTACAGAACAAGCTAGAAAGCCCTCACAGATGCCCTATTCTCCTTGAAGGAGTACTAAAGAAAATAAGTCAGTAAGTCAAGACATTAATTATTTTATGGCTACTTTTTAAGTGCTTTTTGCATTACTATTGCTATATTTATAATCTTCTGAATTACAGTTTTTAGTAATGTGATACTTTTATCATTAATGTAATAGCCCTATTATTTTATTTGGGAAATTACTTGGCGTAAATAATTTTATAAGGTATCTATATAATCTGTGCTTATTCAATTGTTTTGAAATAAATTATCTTATCTAGAAAAAATGAAGTTTTTTTGGCTAAGTTTTGAAGATGTGTTTATTGCATAACCTGATAATAGATTAGAAAGAGATGGAACATAATTTACAGGAGGTAGTAGTTTCATCGAATATGAGCAGAACAACTGGCTGATCCACGAACAATTGAGAAAAATTAGAGACTGTGTGCATGTTTTACCAAAAATGCACATTTTATTTATTGCACACTGAAATACATTTCAAATTTTACATTCACAATTACATTCGCATGAACACAACTTCTGTCAAAGTTATTTTCTATCTTTCTGATATAATTTTTAAGCCATTTCTTATTTCGGAAATATTTATTTAATTGGTACGTAATATTAGTAATCACAACAAATATCTTAAAAAAGCGGCTAGAATTAAAAATTAATAATTATTAGTTGTTCAATGCAACTAGTTTATAATGTAGCAGTTGATGTTCTTAATGCTGCAACCGATTATTTTTGATATAAGCATTACGCACCTTATAAAGAAACAGTTAAGAGCAAGGCATCATTGTACCATCTGTAGAGATAATAAGTGCAATGAAGACGACAATAGTCATTTGAACCCCTAACCACTCGATTTTCAGAAGTTCAGATTTTCTATAAACCTAATTATTTTTTGTTTTTCAAGAAAAAAGATGCAAAAGTGCAATAAATATTATTCTTGCAATGAATATTAACTGTATACTCTATTAAATGAATATATTTTGTTGAATATGTATTAATTAAAACTCCCGAAATCAAATCAATATTTTTCTTACAATAAATATTACATATAGTATATTAACTTACATTCAATCATCCATGCTAGTACTTTTTCGGACTTCTTCAGGTGAAACATTTTAATTTAAATGAATTTTAAACATTTTATCCAATAAAACAGATTTTTCAAAAACTAACGCGATTACTGATTTAGTATTTTTTACGACATTACTTCCAGTATAACGAAAACTCAAATATTCACAACTAAAATAGTTACAAGCAAGAAACATAAAGAAAATACTATGTGGCAAATTATCTGACAGGAACAGAGCCCTCACTGCTTAACTACACAAAATAAAGAGGCACAGATCTTGTAATTTAAATTAAAGTCAATTTAAACCAGCAAAATATTTTTAAAAACTATCAATTAAGTTAGGTTATGTGTACGGTGCAGCATCAAAATCCAACTTGGACCGTGTTCCATATTGAACCATTTTCAAAGATTCTGAATGTACAATGTTATACGTTGAGACGATTCTATAATTAATTACGCTGATTACAAATCAAATTATCTGCTATTACATACTGTTAAAGTATATTTACTGCAAATCAAATATATTAAATTTGAATAGTCATCATCGGTTAGACTCGCGGAATATAGGCATTTACTAAAATTAGGAATTTTTTTGCCTTTGCTTAGCTCTTAGTAAACAAACTAAAAATGCTAAGTCCTATCTTGCACCATTTTTTAGTTAAGGAGATATAGAGCCGATTGGACCAATCCTACTTAAATCGACTCTTAATTAAGCTAGCCTTAAAACTAAACTTGCTTTAAATAGAGCACGCATAGCTTAAACTATGATAAATATGGCAACATATTGAATTCACTAAGGTAACTCTGCAAAGGGAGAGATCTGTGACATACTTTCAATAGTTCTTTCTTCTTTCTGAACTATTATTTCTGATAGCTTATCACCTGACAGCTGTTTAAATTAAATACTGTTTGTTTTTTCATAATTATACGCTTTAATAACTTATTAGAAGTATTAAGTTTTGAACAAGCTCGTACACCGAATTAATTATTTACTGCCAAACAATTACAAAGTAATAGAGAAAACTTGTAACTTGAAATTCCTGAGGCCAGTAATCTGGTGCAAAGGTCTTGCTAATTTGTAAAGTTTTGTATAATTAATCTCGTCCATACATGGAACAGAGTATTTCATGTACAACAAAATTATCAATTGAAAATATTTTTTTACAAAAAATCTCATAAAAAGTACAAATCATCAAATTATTTTACTTCTTGTAGAAATAGCAATAATAATACAAACAGAAGTACAAAAATTATTCTCAATTAACGTTTTCTAACGTAAAAGTACTTTTTCATTTCCAATGTTTGCTTAAACTTCATTTTCAACGCAATTTCCGTGACATTTACAAACAGATTAATAATATTGATTCAATCGTCTTATTAAAAGGTTCAAACTTAATAATTGTTACGCAGTGCCATTAATTACTCGTTTAATTACCTCTAAGTCGCCTGCAAATAACTAGTTTTCAGGAATATCAAAATTTATTTTTATTTACTCTTCCAAGATATAAAATATGATATTATTTGAGGTTAAGTGTAGCTTAAGCCACGAAAATCAACGGCTTATATTTAAGTAGAGCTTAATAGCTAAAGCGGAACTTATACCATCAGTGCAACAGAAAAACGTCACTTAATGAAATTAAGTGTAGCCTAAATTTTAAGCCGATGTGGTACAATCGGGCAATATTCTCTCAACTAGTCATGTGACGATATAAGAGTAATTGTTATCAATAACTGGTTATTTTAAAATAACTGTAAGAATCTATTACCAAATATGTCAATTTCTATATAAACAATAGAAATTGTATTTCTATATAAATAATAGAAATTGGAGACATCAGAAATTAGAATACTTTCATTTCCGATAAATATTAAACATTACGACTGTTTATTTTTATATTCATATTTTTATTTTTATACTCTCAGCTGGTACAAGAATAATTTACAGATTCTTTAGTTTCCAAAATGGTTATTTGTTTAAAATATTTAGTGAAAGTTTTTGGTTAATCATGTGCAGAAAGTCCTAAAATGATTTTTTTATGTTTTCTTTAATTATTGAGGAATTAAATGAATGAATATCTTGGTCATATGGTTTCGAATACAATATTTATAGCTCTCAAATAACTCGGTTATTCTACTAAGATACGTAAACTCAATATTCCTATTCGAAAGACGAGCACGAAACATTTAGAATTACATTTTTTAAATGTACAAAGTATTAATAACAAAATTTCTCAAAGAGCACAGCTATTGCATAACACATACTGACGTTTTTTCTCCTACTGAGACATGGATAAAAATCCCAAATTAATTACTTTATTCGGATACAAAGAGGCTAGTATCTACTGACTGTAGAACCAAATATTCAAATGGTGGTGTAGGAATATTTGTAGAAAAACATTTAAATATAGAACAAAATTGATACAACTACATACACCATAGATAAACACTGTAAACTAGCTGCTGCAAAGATAGCTGCTGAATATGGTATCATTATTGTCTGCATATATATATAGATCACCGAATTGTAATATGGAATTATTTATGGATTGTAATACAAGATTTTTAATTCAGTCTAATTTATCAATTGCTCCTGTAAGTGACTTTAATTTAAATTTCAATGATTCAACAAATAATGTGAAAATGTTGTGTGATTTGCATCTATATATGCAAGCAATTTTCTCAATACCTATACCCTACGTAACCGTTTAGAATAACCGTTATTTGAGAATAATAATCACCGATTTAACTGGTTACCTAAAAATAACTTTTAAAAATAACTTCATAGGCTCAACATGACTAAAAAAATTATTCA
Source organism: Adranes taylori (assembly GCA_009867245.2). Lineage (NCBI taxonomy): Eukaryota > Metazoa > Arthropoda > Insecta > Coleoptera > Staphylinidae > Adranes > Adranes taylori. Next base: position 3,726 of record WYDF02025896.1, on the reverse strand, counting down.
TAAAGCATTCATAACTCGATATCACTCACTAAAAATGCTTCATACTATAACTGTAATGTATACATATTAGTTATAAAACATTAAACTGTAATAAATAATGTTTTTTCATGCTATTTTTAATAAATTAGTAGGTTTAAAATCAAATAAATTGTAAGAATTTTATTGCGGCATCTAATTCAATAACTGTCAATGTTAATCGTTCAAAAGTATACGTTGCCACATTGAATTTTATAAGAATATAGTGTTGTCGTGAAGGTAGTAATGCTTAAATTGTGTTCCACTTATACATCAATCAATTTAAAGCGAATACCAATAAAAGAAATTGAGGTAGTAGAAACTTAAAAATGTGGTATTTAATATATATATATATATATATATATTATAAAATTTCTTATACTAATATGTATTTCATTTTACTGTCTTTAAAATAAACTAATAGCATATTCTTACCTTAAACTACAGCCTTTTATTTCCAATGCAAGTACATTTACTAAAGCCTCTGGACGGCTTTGGCACTGGATTCTTTTTTTATTTATTCAGCTAAAAAAGATAGTAAACTCAGTAATTTGCATTCTTGGACCTATATAAAGATTATAGCTATTTTTTGTAAATAGCTATAATCCGAATTCTAGCCGTCACCATCTACATCAATAAACATGCAAAATTAGAAATTGGCTATATTTTGCAGTCTTCACATTTTCTGATATAGTTTGGCGCATCTATTGCCAAGGCTAACTGAAATTTATATTCACTGTGCATATATGTGCCCATTATAATGGGAACAATGGTTAGTTTGACGCCATCTTCGAAATCATCTCTAAACTACAGTAGCGAGATTATAAGCAACTAAATTAATAAACGCTACTCTTTACAATTATTTTAGTTGTGTTTATCAATTTAGTTGATCATGGCGGGATTATCATTAAAATCACTAAAATAATTTTTAGGGAAGGAAAATATAAAGTGCTTTTATTCACATAGATGGCGCCATCTATTAATGAGGATCTAAACTTTCCTTCGTTTCACAAAGTTTAGTTTCTAGGTTCCTGTTTTTTATAATATATTGATTTTATTTTATAGGTTTCTTGGGATTAGAAAACATTTATTTTGTCCATAAATATCAAATCTTGCATTGATATGATTAAATATAATTCAAGAAGATGTCTCTATTGTCCCAAGTTTTAAAACTTTATGTTAAATACATGTCGTTGAGTACATATTTTTCGGAATTATTGTAATACGTCTGAGTTAAAGACGTTTTTTCTTTTACTATATGCGCCTAGTTCTGGTGTTTAAACATCATCAGACATGCTACTAATGCTACAACAAGTACTAGAAAAAATGAATAATTAGATCTCATTGGGAACAAGCGTCTATTACAAAAGTTGCTAAGTAAGTTTCTATTTCCAGTAATCCTGAAATAACAACGTTTCTAATTTTTTGCGTAAACAAGCTATCAGATAATAAACAATTAGGTACAGACTGCCATGAAACTATCAAGAAGCTTGGAGAATTGTCAGTGTTTAAGACACACTGCAAATTAGTCTAAGATAAGAAAGGGTAAAAATTGTCAACTTCAACTCTTACTAGAAATCAACAAAACTATCTGAAATTGAAATTGGTAGAGCCGTACAAGACGCCAGGGCATTGTTATAGCTGTAGTGACTAGTGATCATAATAGATTTATTTTGTAATTCAGTATATTAACATAAATATAGTTAACAGCTTAACCAAATTAAAACCTTTCAAGTATATCATTAAAGTTAAAGATCATATTTCTTCTATACAAGTCTCCTTTCTTGCTAAAACATAAAAAATTATAATAATTATTATTTTGTAGGTGAGTGCAGCGGGAAAAGCAGTATTAATAACCGGATGTGATGGTCGAGTAGGCTATTCAATTGCCAAATTCCTCGACGAACAGGGCTTTACAGTATTCGCTTGTTTCCAAAATTCCAGTGACTCACAGTTTGCTAATGATCTCAAAGAAGACTGCTCGGCGCGCATGCATGTCTTACAGCTGGATGTTACGAGCGAAACACAAATCTTAGCAGCATCATTATATGCAGTCGAACATCTGCCTGATGGTGCACAAGGCTTATGGGCCGTCGTTAATTGTGCAGCATGGGTCGCGCTGGGAGAAATTGAATGGCTGCCTCATCAGGTAAATATGATCGATACCAATAAATATTTATTCCCAAGCTTAAAATATAAAAATGACCAGTATTATACTATTGAATTAGAGAACCCAATAGCGTAGGTTACAAGTAAAGTTCACAAACTGCTTCAAGACTAAAACAGAGTTGAGTCGTTACACTATTCGCGTGATTCAGATGAAAACTATCATCTAGTGCACAAAATTAGCAACCAACACGCAACTCTGATAATACCTTTAACGTATGCTTTAATTGCTATCTAATTGCAATTATTATTTAGTTTATTGAATAATTTTCCGCTGACTATATTGTATTTCAATCACAAATAGATTATACTGATATAGTATAGCAGAGCTAAGCCCTTTGGGTGTGCAGAATGTGGTTTTAAAACAGCATTTAAAGGAAGTCTTATAAGACACAAAACGAAATCACAGCGGATAAACACTTTTCAAGTGTACGGAATGTGATTTCAAAACCGCACACATAATACAGTGAAGCCTTTTGAATATACAGATTGTGGTTTCAAAACTGCGTATAAACAAAATATTGTAATTCACTAACGAACTCATTCAGAACAGAAGCCTTTCAAGTGTTCGGCATAAGATTTTAAACAAAGCAAGTGTTTTAAGTCACAATTGAACTCGTTTTTTGGGGAAAATTAGATTGTTAATTTAATTACCTATGTTCTATGGTTATATAAATATAATGTTCAATTTTCTTTTCGCTATTTGATTCTTATAGATTTCAATCGCAATTGCAATGATATTTCAAATTAAAATTTACAAAGTCTGTATGTACATGGTGGGTTAACCGAAGATATATCCCATAAAACAGATAATTTATATCAGCGTTAGCAAATATGAAATATTTTATTATAGGTCATAAAAAAAGCAGTTGACATAAATTTTCTTGGTGCAATTCGAGTTAGTCAAGCAATGTTGCCGCTATTACGACGCGCTGGTGGTCGCATAATTTTTACAACGTCTGGTTTATGTCGTGTAGCAGCGCCAGTTCGAGGCGTTCATTGTGCCTTACTCACAGCTTTAGAAGCCCAAGCAACGTGTTTAAAACTTGAGCTCAGAGCGAGAGGAGTCGATGTCATTGTTGTTGCACCTGGAGAGTACACATCAGGTTAGTATATATAATTTTTCTCAGAGACTTTAATTATTTCTTAGAAACGCTACAATAAATAGAATTCAAAATCCAAACATCACCCAATGATTACTACTTTTATTGTTTGGTCCTGTCTAATCTATTAATTTCTTGTCAGATGATATCGACATTTTTTTCCGAAAATCTACATGAAGCATTGCGTCATATTTTCATTAGGCATTTTAGCACTAGACGAGTACAGTACTAAATTTGACAAAGGTGAGACAAAGGGCCGCCGGAAAAATTACTGTACAAGCTATACAGTAATCAAAGTATACAGATTACTGTACAACTTTCTTAAGAGATCGTACTTGCCGAATTCGTATCGAGGGCAGTTACTTTTCTTCTTCTTCTTATGACACCATCTCCCTACGGAGGTTGGCGATCCAATTGGCTATCATTGTACGCGAAACCGCTG
>WYDF02025885.1:0-12997 GCA_009867245.2 Adranes taylori | reverse complement strand
TGTTCATCGGAATTTTTTCTACCTTTGTGGTTTCTCATATATGATTCGCAATTTTCGATGATTGCTTGCTTAATTAAGAACAACTATTATAAAAATTAGTAAGCCAGAGGTTCAGAATTATTCAGAATTTTATTAGAAATAGATAAGTTCAATCTAAGTTTTATTTTAAAATACTCGTATTTTTCTCGTTTATTTGTCAACCATGACGCCCGGCTGACGTACAGATGTGAGTAAATATTTATTTTATTATAAATTTGAAATAGATGGTCTAGGGGAAGTAGAGATTCATTCTACACACGCATAATAATTTCTTCGCATAGGTGTCACTTTATAGTCAATCGGGAGGTAAAAACTTGCCGCGACATAAGGAGTCGGTAGCAAAAGGGAGCAAAAAAGTAGCTATTTTCACGCAAATAAGTTTTGTGCTCCAGTAGTTAGAGATAATGGAAACAATAATTTGAGTGGTTTTTTATTAAGCAAAAGTGAATTGAAACAAACTTCTACTTGAAGCTTAGTACGCGAGATGACGGCTTGGACAGCCGAAAATATATAAGACAAAATTTAGTAGGCAAGAGGTTTTCAGAATCATTCAGAATTTTATTGGAAGTTGATAAGTTCAATCTACAAGTTCTATTTCAAAATATTAGTATTTTCCTCGGTTAGTTGTATTTGTGGATACCATGGCTGACGTACAAATGTGAGTAAATATTTATTTTATTATAAATTTTAAGTAGATGGTCTAAGGGAAAGTGAGATTCATTCTATACACACATAATAATTTCACCACTTTATAAGCGATCGAGAGGAAAATACTAGCCGCGAGAAAAGAAATCAGCCGCAAAGGTCGGGGGGGGGGGGCAAGAATCTCCGGTAGTTAGAGATATTAGAAAAAATAATTTTAATGCTAGGTTTTTTACTAAACAAAACTGAAATGAAACAAGCTTCCACTCGAAACTTAGTACGTGAGGTGACGACACGGTCGACCCAACGTATAAGAGACAAAATTTAGTAGACAAGAAGTTCACAATTCAGAATTTTATTAGAAATTGATAAGTTCAGTCTAACAGTTTTATTTAAAAGTACGGGAATTTTTCTCGTTCATTTGGCTTTGTGGGCAGACGTTAAGATGTTAGTAAATAATTATTTTATTATAAATCTTAAATAAATGGTCTAAGGGAAGTAGAGATTCATACTATGCACGCATAATAATTTCATCGCACTATGCACGCATAATAATTTCATCGCACAGGTGTCACTTTATAGGCGATCGGAAGGAAAAAACTTGTTGCGATATAAAAAATTTGCAGCAAAAGGGGACAAAAAAGTAGTTATTTTCAAGCAAATAAGTTTTGTGCTCCAGTAGTTAGAGATAATGAAAAAAATATTTGATAGGTTTTTTACTAAGCAAAAGTGAAATGAAACAAACTTCTACTCGAAGCTTAGTACGCGAGGTGCCGACACGATCGTCAGAAAATATAAAAGACAAAATTTAGTAGGCAAGAGGTTCAGACTTATTCAGAATTTTATTAGAACTAGATAAGTTCAGTCTAAAAGTTTTATTTTAAAGTATGCGTATTTTTCGCGTTCAATTTTTTGTAGCTACCATGACTGACGTACAGATATGAGCAGACATTTATTTTATTATAAATTTTGGTTAAAGATTTTGAAACACCCAGAAATGAAATTGAAAGAAATTGAAATTGTAAAATTCTTCGAATTTTATTCTGAATAAATAATTTTATCTAAATGTAACTAATTTTCATTTCTCAACAAGTTAACAAACTATTATTTAAATGTTGCTTCCTAGTTTTTATATCTACATAAGTATTGAGAATAAAGTTTGCAAGTGGCGTATAAACATGTACGCCGGTCTCATTAACCAGAATCGAATAATATTTTGTTATGTTGTCGGTCAACCAATTCTTTATTAATTACTCTCAAACTATGATTATTAATTAAATGTTTTTTGGTCGTTATTTCATTTATGTTCGACTGGAAGGTAAACTATGTTTTATCAGTAATAAGATTTATGTAATTCAAAGAAACCTTAATCAATATCTGTTTTATTATCTAGCCCAATTTATTAATCCCCTTATAATTGATGTTGAATGTAAAATAAATTACTTAGTGATTAATAGAGTATTTTAAAATATTGATGTGTTTTATTTGAATTGTGCTGAATTAATTTATGGGCCGTACTTGCTTTCTTAAGGTTGAATCTTTGGCTTTAATTCAGTATGGTGCCATAACTCATTGTTTAATTATCAAATGTTGTTAATGTTTAAACGTCATAAAACCCCCAAATATCCATTTGCAAGAACTGAATATCTTGTTAAAGCAAACTCAACTCTATGTCACAAGTTTAAAGATGACAATATTTACATTTAAGTTTAAGGATTCTTACGCTACAATTCTTAAAAGTACCTTACATCTAGGGTCATTCAGTCATTCATCATAAATCTTTGAGCAGCCGTATTTACAGTTTTACAACACTTTAATCTTTGAATCTAAAACCAAGAAAGACTGCGCAAAGCTGTAATGCGCTTTTATATGATCTGCTCCAGGTCTTGCTTGTACGCTGCGATTAAGTACGAATCGTAATGTTCGTTCTTTTAGATTGACGTCCATTAATAATTAACATGAAGTTTATACCTAGAGATAGGTTCATTACTACCGATAAATTTTAAATTCAATTTCCAAATAAATATAAAAACTACTAAGCAACTTTTAATTAAATCATGCAACTATAAGTTAATAGCAAGAAAATATTAACTCACAGGAAATAATTTATTTACTAACTTAATAGCATTCAATAAAATTAGTTACTACAATTTGATTAGTATAAACTAAAGTATTGAAATAAAACCGTGTTTTGATCTGTGTTGTGATCTTATGGCGTTATGCTCCATTATGGTTTGGGGTTGTTGCGTTGCGTTTGGGTTGTTTGCCCTGTTCGATGTTTGTGTTGCGAAGATAGTGTGGGGTCGAATGGTTCATTTCTGGGTTGTCTGGTAATTGGAGAAGCAATTGCCTTGACTGAATTGGGAATTACCTACTCTAATTTTGTTGATTGTATCGGTGTTGTTATGCCGGCCCTATTGCCTGATGGGGTGCCGCTGGAATTATTTGGCATTGTTCCAGTAGGGTCTGTGTTATTGCGTGAGTTTACCATTATTGTACAGTATAATTTTTTCTGTCTTCGGGTTTTATAAGCTTTGCCAAAATTCTACTTGTCCTTTGCCTATTATTGTTTATGCGGATTTCTGAAGCCCCACCTTAGGTGCCTAATTTATGTAACCAAAATATTAACAGAACCACGTTCCTGCTTAATAGCATTAAATTCTGTAACAAATAGAAAAAGGAAATCAGATTCTATCTAGTACAGGAACATTTGGAGGAGCAGGTCAACTAGTAATATGTGGCTTCAGTGACAAGCAAAACTTTTCAGACACCATTGAAGTAATTAGTCCTGCTGGTCATATGGTGGAACCACTCTTTTTTAAATAAAAGATAATTATGTGTTTCGATTGAAATGAGTGTTTATGTTTCAGTTTATATTTTTTAAAAATTTCAAATTACTTTTATAATATTGTGATTCACATTGTAAAAGAGAACAATAGTTTTATTGAAAATAAATTATTTTTGCAGAAATGATTAGAAGACCATCTTTCAACTAAAATTCATTATGGCTGCAACAGATTCGGCCGATACAGACCGGGGTGGGCCACCTTTAAATAATCATGGATTGATAACGACGCCGATGAATCAACAGCATCAACAGGAATATACAATGAACGACCGGAATGATGGAACTTCTACTAATAATAGCAAATCGTCTTCATCAACCGAATCCACAGCTCATTGCAACAATAGTACGTGTAATAGTGAAACAGGTAATTGATAATTCAACATAATTTTTTATTGATTTTGATTCATCGCACAAACAATTTCTGTCCGGCGAAAGTATGCTCCGTACGCCGTTGTATTTAAAAAGTTTCACGTCTATATCGAGTATTCCGGCCGATTACTAAATTGCACTATAGGATAGAAGATAAATTTCTTTGGGAAAGAATTTTTTGAATTTCCCTAGGAACGAAGAAGCCTTTGATCCGAATAAGTTTAATCCAAGATTAAAAATAATCCCCTTTCGAATGTATACACCACAATCAAAATGATGTGTTAATCTGCAATAGTTTAGTAGAGACATGCTTAACCCATAGCTTATGAGTCGCATGGGGCTCCGACTAGAATTATCTACGACTTCCAGCTTCCACTAGTACCACCAAATCAAATGTACTGACGAATATGTGTTCTGGTGGTAGGTAACATTTTATTTATACTGTTAAAAACCAATTTCAATATATAAATTTTTGGCCAACCGCTAGATGCTCTTCGAACGTTTTTATGCGATCACTGATTTCACGCAATATATGTGTCAAAACATTTTGTTTTAAAATCAAATTAGCAAACCGCCAACTCGGTAAACAACTAATATTATCGCCAAATTGCTAAAAACAAAACACAAGGTTAGTATAAAAGAATCGTCAGGGTTTAAAATAACCATATGTCACAAGAAAGCTAAAATTTCTAAACTTAAAATGTGTTCTTGCAAACTTTTACCCACCACGTAGTACCTGTAGTAGGACTTATTTTGCGTTGTAATTATCAGTTGTTATGGCGCGACGTGAATTTCGAAAACAATACGAAACACAACGCGAAGTTATTAATCACAGCATTCTGCGATTGTATCGACAATTGAGGAACATAATGCACTGTAAATAAATGTAAAAACACGGTAAGACTACGCCATTTTGACGACCACGCGTTTATTACATAGGACGCAATTAGGCGCGTACCTCATAATAGTGCACTACAGAGCAACTTGTGAATCTGGTATTCCCCAGCAAACTGTGTGTTTGATTTTGAAACTGATTGAAACTGATTGTGCAATGTTTATAGACATGTGACGTGAATCGATTTTTGTGTTGGAACGCTAGAAGCGAAGGAAGACAACTAATTAGCTAATCGTCTGGTGCTCAGTGACGAGGCTATATTATGAATTAATAACCTTTATTGGAATACATTTACAAGTTATAATCTACATTTAAATTATTTTATGTTCCTAACTAAATGAAAGCAAACAAAACAAAAAGAATGATATCTGAATGAAACAAAATAAACAAAACCAACTCTTCTTTTCTTTTCTTTTCTTACTTAGCCAGGATGAAGCTGAAAGAAACCACCTTTACAAGCCTTTTTGCTATTCACTTTTTAATCCCTTCCTCCCTCTTCATAATGTTCTTAATTTAATTTTCATTCCTTTCCTTTTTTCCGTCCATTCATCTTTCATACATCACTTCTACGTATTTCATCCATATTTTTTCTCATTATCTCCATGTACTTTGCGTCTGGTCTTAGATATACCCTCCAATTTTCTGCCACTTTTCTTTCATTCCTATTCATTCCTTTTTCCACATATTCTACATTTCCTATCATTTCTCCCCATCCAATACATATTTCCTCTCTCCATACTTCCACATCTAAATCTCGCTATCATTCATGTTTACTGCATACTTTTATCCGCTACTAAATAAATTGGCAAACTCCCATCCCCATACGACCACTGATACTTATTATTAAAGTATTATTATTAAAGTAAACTCACCCTAAACCTTCCATTTCTTTCTTGCAATGTCACATCTATCATCCTATTTTCCGCTTCCATCCCCACTTTCATATCATCCACCATCATTTTCTCATACCATGCATATCCTGACCATTCCATCCTCTCGTACACTTTTATTCTCTCTCTCTCTCTCTCTCTCACACACACACACACACACACACGCCAACGATCATATCTTTCTCTCCCAATAGCACAGTTTCTGATTGTCCCTTTTTCAGCACATCATCCAAATCCGACAGCTATATGTTTAATAAACTTGAATATACGTGCCTCACATCCTTCCATACCGCAAACCATTCTGACATCCTTTCTCCCACTCTCGCTCTTATCTTTGTCCGTTCATACAACCTTCTATAATATCACACAACCGTTCCGGTATACCAAGCTTCCATTCTCCCTCACAATTTCTCTTATTCCAATTTGTCGAAGACTGATTTCAAATCTATGAATAATAAGTATACCTTGTTTCTCATACACACTTCTTGCTTTATTATATAATTAAGTATGACTATATTATCCACTGTGCTTCCACCCTTTCTAAACCCACCCTGGGTTTTCGACAACACATTCTTCTTCTGCATTTCCTTGTCTAATTTTTTATTAACTATCCTTGCAAACACCCTATATATTCCACTCATAATTGTCACCCCTCTATAGCCTTTCAGATCACTTCCCCCTATTTCCCCTTCCTTCCAGGTATTTCTTCTCTCACCTTTCATATTTCATTCATGCTTTTAGTCAACGCTTCCACTCCATTTCTATCTGATTCTTTCCAGGCATCCACAGGAATACCACATGGACCAGCGCACTTCCCTTTTTTATATTTTTTATCTCTTCTATTATCTCTTTCGTTAAAATCTACCGCCTCCTCCTCCCTCCACACATCCACCTCCTGTGTCCTATTTTTCTCTCCCCATCCCCTCTCTCTCATACATTCCACATATATTCCTATCCCCACTCCCACATAAACTCTTTTTACATTATCTACTCACATTCATTTTTCAAATTATTAACTGCTATAAAAATGTAAAAACTTTGTATTGCAACATTTTCAAAAATTATACCTTTTTTAAATGTAATGTTTTTAAAAATATAATTTTATTTAAATTTGACTGCAAGGAGCAAGTAGAGCACATTATTTTTCTATTTACATGAGTATGTAACTAAAAAGTTTAAAGAAAGTGAATTTATTTAACAATTTCTTTTTGGCGTTACAATATATATTTGAAATTATTTTGGTTAAAAACTATGGTTAAAAAAATACATTTTAAATAAAGTACATTTATAAAAAGAAATACATTTTTGAAAATTTTATATTGTAAAATTGAATTTAAAAATAATTTTAAAAATGCAAAATAAAATAACTTTAATTTTTTGCATTTTTAAAATTTTATATTGTAAAATTATAAAAAATTTTAAAACTAATATAGAAATTGTTTATATTTTTAATTTTGAATTTTAAAATTTTAAACATTTTTAATATTAGTTTAAAATTTTTTTAATTTCACAAAACATCATTTTTTGCATTTTTGAAATTTTACAATATAAAATTTTAAAAAATTTTTTATAAATGTTATTTCTTATAATATATATCTTTATTAAAATGTAATTGTTAGAAATGTAAAAACTTTATATTGTGAAATGTTCAAAAATTATATCTTTATAAATGTAATATTTTTAACAATCTAATTTTATTTAAAAATAATTTTTGGAACCATAACAATTTCAAATATATAAAAATTATTAAAATATAAAAGTTTTAAAATATACTATTTTCAAAATAGAAAAAATGGATAATATAAAATTAATATTATTATGGAGGATTACAATGAAAGAATCATCGGGTTTTTTTTTAATACATTGTGGCTCTAATATTTTTTCTTTTTTCTCATTGTGAGTAAGTAGAGCACATGAAAAAGAAAGAGTGAGCGAAGAGATTATAACTGAAGTGAGAGTAGGGTTTGTTGAGGAGAATATTGTAAGCAACAAAGTAAGAGGCAGGTGTTTCAGGACTAGCCTGGTGAGCGACCGGGAATTTACAGATGGCCTGTTTGCTGAAACTTGAAAGCGAACCGTGCTGAAATTAAAAATTGGTACTATTTTCAAAGTAGGATCACCAAACCCGGACAGTTCAACAACGAATATTAACGACTCTCCTCAACGGGCTTTTAAAAAACTGTTTGGTTTTGTAGTTAAAATCTCAATAAATAAAACTGGCATATTGCTTTTCATTTCAATGGAATTTTGGTCCGACCCATGCTAGATTTCCCGGTACAAAATTTGGTTCCAGTCCAGTGCTGAGTGCAAGGAGAAGAATGGATGATTGGATGACTAGAAGCGGAAGAAGAAGGAATTGATAATCTGGTGATTCTGCAAGCGATTCTGGTGATTCTGGAACATGAAGATTGGAGAATTGTGACATGGGCTATTAGATTGTGAAGAGAGAAAATATGAAGAGGGAAAGTCAACTAATAAATGCATAGGGTAAAGTAGAAGCAAAGGGCTTGACGGGTGCAAAGGGGAAGAGATTTCTTGTGTGGATGAAAAAAGAGGGATTAGTAATAGGGAATGGATGCATGAATGGAGACAGATCGGATGACAAAACATTTAGAGGGTACAGTGGAGGGTTTGTAAATGATTATGCTTTGATGAACGAAAGAGCAGGAGAAAATATGAGTAAAATAAAAATAAGGGTGTGAATCGGATCACTTTCCGTTAGATTTGGAATGGAAGGCTAAATTAAAAATTAAGATCGATGAGAATGAAAATAAGAATGGTAATAAAAAAGGAAAACAGTTATATGGGACGACAAGGAACAAAATTTAAAGAGAATTTGGAAAAGAGGAGTGGGAGAAGATGAAATAATGCTGGGAATTAGAAGAACTTTGATAAAAGACAGGATAGGAGAAGAAATAAAAATAGGGATAGATGTAGTGTTTTGGATAAAGAGAAGAGAACATACAAGAGAAGCTTTAAAGAGAGGCTAGATTAGAAGTAGAGTGGAGAGAATGCATAGAAACAAGAATTAAAGTAAAAAAGTAATGGAAAATTGTAGAAAAACGGTAAGATAAACAAAGGGTTAAGAGGCTTAATTATGAATAGGACGTGTGGAGGTATCTACAAAGGAATGAAGCTATTAAAGTTGATAGGGAAGAATGCGTGGCGAATATAAATGACTGGAAAATAAATATTGATTGGACATGGATGGGATAACAACGGAGAATAAAAGAGAAAGAAGAGATGATGAAAATGTGGAAAAAATAAGGACGATGGAGATGAGATTTAGAAAGACATAAGTGAAACGGAAGTTATAGAGGAGATTAAAAGAATCAAAAAAGCGAGTGCAGTTGAAGCAGATGGAATTCCTACAGAGTTGTGGAGTTGTTAAAATAAGCTGGGTATGGAAGCCTTAGTAACAGGGTTCAATGAAATTTGGAAAAGATAGGAGAGGATGCCTGATAAATGGAAAGAGGGGAGATAATTCCAATTTTACGTTTATACTCACCCGATATTATTTCATACATAAAATTATTTTTTATATTTCCAATTGAAAGATCCTCAGTTTAAAAATATTTGAAGCCTAGTTTACAATAATCCACATTAATTTCCAATTCAGTTTAGAAAAATCCAATTAAATTTTTATTTAATTGTTTCTCCTCAAAGTTAATAAGTTTTGTTATTTCCAGCAACAAATTGTAACAATGAAAAGAAAGAAACAATGGCCAAACAATCAAACAACGATGTTTCACCACAAGTTGTTGTCGTGTCTTTAACGCCAGAACGAGAACGTGAAACATGGGATAAAAAAGTTGAGTTTCTTCTTGCAGTTATTGGATTTGCTGTTGATTTAGGCAATGTGTGGAGGTTTCCATACATTTGTTATCAACATGGAGGGGGTAAGTACTTATTATCTTACACTATTTAGATAAAATTATGAAAGACTTTTTTGATTTTCAACGGAACATTACATAATTAGAAGTTTATTAGACTAATTGCAATTTATTAGATACAATCTGAAAATTTTTGGTCCGACTTTGTTAGCGTCAATTTGTTCAGGCAAATTACCACCTCTGCCATCGCAGTTTGCACACTTAATATGCCCCATCTTTTTTATTACACTCCCAAGACAGATGCCCCTGTGCACAGTTTTCACACATGACTTGCGTAACATCTATATTGAACATGTCTAAACATCAGGCACTTAAAACATTGCTCTGTACGTGTTGGACGACGTTTCGGAAGTTTTTTGTTTAATTCCCTAGCCTGTGTACTGAGTTTACTGCAAGCCCATGTTCTTCCAAGTTTTCCTTTATTTCATCATTGGAAAGGGTTTCTGAAAATCTTCTCAGTACTATTTTTAATTCTTTTAATTTGAAAGTTGATAAGTGAGAAATGGTTCTCCCATACCCTCTAAGAGCTTCCTTGTCTTTCTAAAGTCCTCTGGACACTTTGTAAACTCCTTCATTGCAGTATTTGGCTGAATCCAACTGTATATGATTAAGCTCCATATATTTCTTGATATTTCTATAATTGTGTACTATAATTGGAGGATGGTTCCTGATTCTAATGCCGCTATTGCTTTGCAATTCTTTGTTACTTCGGCTTATTTCCTTAAAACTTTTGGAGGAAAAATTAGTTTTTCACCTACCGTTATATTTTCCTTCGTACTTGGAAGGAAAATATTGGAATATCAATATCTGCCTTTTCGGACAAAACTTGATAAGAATTTCATAAATTCACAATGGCTAAACTACTATTTTTGTTTTTCATATACCATATAGGTACGTAATTCCCATAGGTATATGGAAGATATAGGATTCAAGTTTTGTCATTTTTTCATACTTCACCTTAGTACGTCGCTTGTATTGAAATGACTGCAAACCCTTAATATTTAATTTAAAGGGGGGGGGGGGGGGGTGGGGGGGGACAATTTTTTTTTTGAAAATGTTTTTTTATGTGAGGGGTTGGGGGGGGGGGGTATTCATGAGGAACAATTTTTGATTTGAAAAGTTTGTTATAAATTCTTTTCATTTTTTTTTATAAATCCGATATGGCGGACAAGAGTCTTTTTTTGTTCAGAAATTTCCTATTCAACCTACCCATGTTGCTAAATTGTACAGGAAGTGGTGTTGCCACGTACGAAGTTTAAAAAACATTTCGAAATAATATCTCAGGAACAATAAAATATAGGATATTCGAATAAACTTTATTCTATAGGCTATATAAAGACCCTTCGATTTTATTTGAAATATTTTTTTCTAAAATCACAATTTAATATATATACAGGGTATTTTTTGTTTTGCAAATTTTGCGTTCCATTTTCCAAAAGTGTACTACCAAAAGTGTACTACCCTAAAGATCTCAGTTTCTAAGTTGGAAAAATGAATGTTGGGGAACATATGTAAGTCTAAGGGATCTTAATTTTGCCAGTGTGAGCAAGTGACTATACCTAACTAATTTTTAGCAATAAATTTTTTTCAAAAACTTTTTAATAATACCCTGTATATTTTTTAAATTTTGGTAGTCCTTGTAGTTCTATTTTAAGTGATACCACATGATGGGTCTACCACTAGTCATATTATATACATATAAGGCCTACAGAATAGCTACTATATGCAAAGTTACAAGAAAATTTATTTTACATTGTATGAGAAATATAAACTGCTTTCGCAATTAAATAAATGTTGTCATCAGTAGCGGGTGCACATTATAATTTTGGGAGGGGTTCAAAATGATTATTTTATTAACAAATTCAGTTTTAAAATTAGAAGACTGAAATTTCGCTCGATTATATTATATTGTATTATACATCGAATGAAAGTAGTACCATCCCTGGAAATGCGCGACGTTACCACATTTAAAAGTTTACAAACTTTTATCATATAATTCAGAAGCTATAAAAGATAGGACACCAAAAGCTCGTTCAATTTTATCTGAATTTTTTTTTTGTTTAGATCTTAAATTAAACATCCTTAAAAGTTGATTAGTTTCTCTGCGTTTAATCAGAATATTTAATCTGATATTATAGGTTAGTGTATAAATAAAGATTTGCAACCAATTAATTTATGTATATAGTAAAGTATCCTTGCCTTCAGTTTTAGAATTATGGAACTGAAAACTAGGTAAAAAGGATATTTGGGAATAAGTTTATTGGTTTTTGTGTTATATACAGGCTACATTACATATTCAAAAGGTATTCGGTTTATATTTATCATTTCTTTAACATGCTTTATATTTACATTTGGATATATAACTAGCACGGCGACAAATGAGCCGCTTCAACTTATATCATTATTTTCCAAATTATGTATAATTGGATCAGAAATTTTGGGTATTTTGCGGGACAAATTATATTTATATAACCATTGAAATAAATATTTATTTCGTTATTAACAAATTATAGAACAATTATTAAATTGCAAACTAAATACTTTTGAGCCATCTTCAGACATCTTCTGATTGCACTTAGTAATTATTTTTGCTATCGTGATTCTATTGGCTGCAGCTTTTTGATTCTATTGGCTGCTCTTAACTAATTCTTCTTTGGTCAAACCAATTTTCTCAAATTCTATAACAGTTTGCGCCTTTTTTCTAATTTTCTCTGTATTTGACCTGTTCCTTTTAGGAACAACAGTTAGCCTCGATACGTCGGGGTTCCGGAGGCTTCGTGGTAATTGGAATGAGGCTTCGTGAGTTGAAATGAGGCGTCCGCTCGTGTCTATGTGGGTGTCAGAAACCTAAATTTTGGATAAATGGGGAAAGGAAATACACGCAAAATAAAATTCAGAAATAACCAAATAACAAATATTCACCACTTTATTAAAATTTATAACAATAACTGTAATAGAGTGCAACATATATTTGACAAAATTAGTTGGCAATAATATTTGAAAAAAGAATAACAATAACAGTAACAGATTGCAAAATATGGGTGGCAATAATATTTGAATAAATCTACGACCACATTCCATAACAAGACTAACTAGGTAGTTATTTCAGGTAGTTCAAAAACAATGATGAGCCTCAAGTACTCTTTAAAATTTTACGTACTATTACTAATAGTGGAGTCTTCAAATAAGTCCCCTCAAATCAAAAGCATATCACACAATTGTTCAATATATAACACTCCAGTTTAAAGAAACACATTCAAACCGTGGTGGTTACACACCGTGGCGTACCTAGAACTTTTGCCGCCCGGGGCGGTCTCCAATTTGCCGCCCTTTCTAAGTCAATCATTTGGTGGTTTTTATAAATTAATAAACATAAATAAATAATTGCAATTGAGACAAACTATAGGTGGGGAACTTTGTT
>WYDF02025874.1:0-12997 GCA_009867245.2 Adranes taylori | reverse complement strand
AGAGAGAGAGATTATATATATATATATATATATATATATATATATAGCAGCAGCAATATTCATTATTACTTTATGCATACAGTTTATTGATTAAAAATATATTTTGGGTCAGACAATTTCTCATGATTTCTTAATATTAATATGGGGTTTTATTTAATATATTATCTAAGCCATTTTCAATTAGTTACATTGTAGCTTGTACCATATGAGCACAGTATAAAGATGACAATATCTTTTTTAGTAAAATGAGAATTAAAATATTTTTTATTGCGTGTTTCGAAAAATTGTGCAGGACTAACTGGTATATATTTTTTCTTTTTGCACTTCAAAAAGGTCAAACCTTGTGTATCAGTTGTCACATGTTATCTTCTTTTTTGTTCCTGACATTAGTACAACCAGTCTGTCTACAATATCTTTTCGGCTACTAGTAGAGCAAAATGGAGCCTCATGCTGTTGACCTACGTATATTTTCTGGTCCTGAGATTTTATTGGTGGCTTTGGCTTTATAGACCATTTTGTGCCATGTTCGCCCCCCCCCCCTCCCCCGCCTACATCTTGAATTACATTCACTCTCTACATCAATCTCTTATTGGCCTACTGCTTCTTGCTCGTAATCAGAATAATCGCTTTTACTACTAAAATGATTAATTTCTGAGACTGAATACTCCTCATCAGCAAGAGGCTCACTGATTTCCGGCTCTTTCCACAATTTTAATAGATTATCATATTCCTTTTGTAACTCACACTGTCGCAAAAGAGTTACAAATGAAACACTATAAACATAATAAAGAACTTTTAAAATGTCATTATTATTTTATGTGGAATACCGAGAATAAATAAGTAACGATTCGCAAAAAGTTGAAAGAGCTGGAACGTGGGGTGTAGCATTTCTTTTACGAGGGAGATAGAGAATCATCAAATAACGAAGCGTCTCCCGTACACGCAAAAGTGGGTAGAAGTTGATGTGTTTCAGCGCCATCTAGAGATGAGTTATAACAAAATGGATAGCACGAAAATATTCTTCGTACTCATATAGCTAGGCATATTAATTTTCATGGCGATCGGTTCAACGGTGTAGAAATTGATATGCTGCAGCGCCATCTACTAGCGAGTTGTAACCAAGTGGATAGCATATAAATGGTCTGTGTACTCAAATACCTATGTATATAAATTTTCATGGCGATCGGTTGAACGGTGTAGAAGTTGATGTATTGCAGCGCCATCTAGTGGCGAGTTACATCAAAGTGGATAGCATAAAAACCTTCTGATGACGCATACCTACACTACTTAAAATCGGTTGCCAAATAATTCCTTTTTGTCAATTATGGACTATTATTTATCATCAACACTAACTAACCGCAAAAACTTCACCATAAGTTCAATATTAAAGTTGAAACAAGTAAAAAGTAATTCAAATCTGAATTTTTGCTCTTTAGTATAGAGAAAATTTATTTCTTGCTACTAGATAAAATATATATATATAATCGTTACATTTTAAAGATCATCAATCTAAAATAAAATAAATGATAAACATAAAATAGTAACAAATTGATACATTCACCTATAACATTTAAATCTAATAGAATATTCCACCTACAAAACATGAATACGTCTGACAGCACTTTTATCAATTTGACTAAAAACGTCGCCTGTAGGCAGACAGCATGAATATGTCTGGCTGTGTGTGTGTGTGTGAATGGTTGGTATAACGTAGAGCCTAACTACGCCTAGCTATACGTCACGCAAAACGTTAGAAGAATTACGAAAAGGCGTGAAATACGAATAGAATAGGAAAAGACCGCAACGTAGGAATGAAGCATCGCCGCCGACGCAAAGCCACGTGGGTTGACAAAGTACCTAGTTCACATCGTTGGAGATGCAGAATACTTATTATAGCTATCTGCAATATAAACCATTGTCGTTGCATTTGATTCAATAAAGTATTTATTGCTTGCAAGAATCTATTCTTTGCAAAATACGTGGCAAGTCGAGTGAAATTTTGGAGGCGAACATTCACTAGGGTGAAATTCGTTGAAATAGTGCTTCAGCGCTTCTGCTTAAATTGGGATCTCTTGGGATGCGAAGCTGTTGATTAATTAAAATGAATCCAGATTAGGGTAGCTGAAGGTTTATAGACCGGTATAGATATAAATTTAAATTCCTTATGCTGGAATTTAATTCAGAAAAATAAACTGAGAATAAAATAGGACAATATTAGTAAATACTAAATTATTACTCACTAATGTTTAATAAAATAAAAATGTATTGTTTTTATTAGGACAAAATACATCAGAAACAAAAATAAATATTTGCACAGTCAAGTTATAGCAAATCAAGGAAAATAAACATATACACTTGCATATTGGTAGACATTATAGCCTGGAAATCTTTTGTGATAATAAACTTAACAAAAAGTATTAGCTGTAAATATACCTAATATACTAAGTAATCCGGTTGGAAGGACCATCAAAAAGTATGTAGCGTTGTAAATGCGTTTTTCTCGATAATAGCGGTCGGCTCAATGACATCATTTAAAGTTTGTTCTACTGTACATACAGATAATAAGTATTGGTAATGGTGGCGTAATTATTTTTAGGAAAGCGGATATTAGACAATAGAAATATCGTCTTTAATATAAAACGCAATCTATATGTAAGTTCTATAATACAGTTATTGTCTCTTTTGCAATAGGAAATATTTTAACTACTAAATTTTCAATTATATTATACCAGAGGATTTCTTTATTGAATGCGCCAGGGGGTTACTTTATTAATGGGGCTGTAATGTGCTCATGTAGTACATATAACTATATAAATAGAAAAATGTTTAAACGTAAATACATTTACTAAGAAATATAAAACGCAATCTATATGCAAGTTCTATGATACAGTTATTGTAAATAAATAATTTGTGGCTAGGCGTTTTTTAACTCATAATTAGACCTTTATATACACATGCATTTAATTGATTATGATAACGTAATTGATAACAGTTTTGTGTGTCGTGTTACAAATGACACCGCTTTAAAGATGGACTTGCTATTATTTATGGTAGTTTGTTACATATCTTATTATGAACGCCGTATGATGAAACACATTTATTAAACAAATTAAATATAATAACATTTGAGCATCATAAGTGTGTCTCTTTTGCAATAGGAAATATTTTAACTACTAAATTTTCAATTATATTATACCAGAGGATTTCTTTATTGAATGTGCAAGGGGGTTACTTTATTAATGGGGCTGTAATGTGCTCATGTAATACATATAAATATAAAAATGTTTAAAAGTAAATACATTTACTAAGAAATATTGTCAGATGCTTTATGGTAATGTCTCGGGAGTATAAGCACACTGGCCTAATCTGATCACAGTGGCGACCTTTAAGACACATAGTAGCACATGAATGCACTCAGCCACCTTACATGGTTGCACATTGGTGGCTGAGTGCAAGTCCCCATACTCGTCCATTATTTTCAATAAGATTTGCATAAGTTACCTGTGTAAAACGGCTCGCATTCCACCTCGTAATCAGATTTATAATCTTAATGAAGCGTTGAAAAACTTGATCTTGCTTGATTTATTTTCCACATAAAGCTCCCTGGTGTATAATACAATGAATTGTCGGACAAGTAGCTCCGTCGTCCCGAAGCTTGTGATTGATGGTGCCAAATCTATTACAAGGGCTGAACACTTATTAAAGTTCCACAAATAGTTGCTCTTTACTAGAAATCTTCAAAAGTAGTACGCACAAATATTATAAGTTGACTAATATCTGTTTGGATCAGTGCTTGCATTCAGACAAAATGAAAAATATGAGCTTTTTTTAATCAGACTAAGCAACGATTTTTCTACATGGGATTAAACGCTGACAATTTTGTTTTCATCAGCTTAATTTGAAAATGAGTTTTTTATGTAAGCTTTAAATATGTAAATTACATATTAATTACGAGGATAAATTTTTAAGAGGATAAGAGAATAGTTTTTAAGAAGATAAAATAGAGGTGGGAAAATTCTCATTAAATACGGATGATATTTGATAGACTTTGTACAAAAATCTTTCAGAGGTGCAAATTTCGGAGAATTTCCTTCAAATGTTTATCTCGTCTCAAGTTTCATTAAGGGTCGGTCTCTCACTATTCCATTATGGGATAATGAGATTGTATGAATATGGGATTCATTATCCTTCTCAAGTCTTGCGAAGACTGTAATTCAAAGAAGTGTATTAACGATTTTGACTCTCTAAATCCATCCCCCATTAACGTAGTAAATTGGATATAATTTCTGACTAGTTTGCCGTGTCAAGATTGCTAAAGCATATTACAATGAGGAGACTAGCAAGTTCTTCTTGAAAAGTTACCACACGCCTCTTAATATATTTAAATGATTGAGATAAGTTAAATTCATTTTTCTTCTAATATATTGGAGCTCTACAACAAAACAATTTTAATGATACGCCTATGTAATTATTAGATCGCTTAACGTTCATCTACCGGCAAGTTTGCCTTAAACGTGGTTAGCGCGGTGAGGCCAATTGAATAGAAATAAATTCAGCGTTACATTTAAGCGCTGTACAAGAGGTGGAGAATGAGTGACTCGAGGACTTTTTGAGGATCGGAAAAGTAGTCTGCGATGGGGGGCGAATGGATGTTTTAACTGTAACAAGCGTTCAAGCGTTTAGGCATCGTATCGTGTGCCGGTTTTTGATGGTACAACCTGTGCCGCTGCCGGCTTTTAGTGTCGCGCGTATTTTGCGTTTATCTCGAAGATAAATCGTTTGAAGGTGGAATGTTTTGCATTATTTAATCTTAAAAGCGAGTACGATAGATACATTCAAGGAGAGAGAGAGAGAGATAGGGTAGCGCGGAAACAGATAGGTAGTGCAAGTTTCAAGCGATCAACGAAGAGAAACGAGAGAAACGAACGATAGGTTTTTGAAACGCTGATAGATTTTAGTCCAACTCGTTTTGTTCATTTTTTTGCGTCATCCTAATGTGCACCGAGGTTTATTTCAAATACCTAGATTTATAAAAAACAACTTTCATGTTCTAACAATTTCTTGTCCATACTGAAATTAAATAGTCTGATAGCACATAGTAACCAAAGAACAATTGGAGTTTCAAATTTACTCACATAAATTAATTACTAAAAGATCTATCTATCCATAATATTCTTGGAGATTCTGATAATTCTGTTAAGACAACTCATAACATTTTATGTTTCATTTTGATAAAGTTTATTTATCCTTTGCATATATCCTTAAATGAAATACGTGTCTCATATCTTTTTCAATGTCCTCCTCCTCTTGTATTAAGTCAAGCATAAAAATTCGATCGGAAAACTCTCTGAGTAGTTTTAGATCGTTCCCACCAACGCAGCCACCACTCCACCGAGATGTGTTCCAAAATCACTCTATAAAGGATAACCGTTTAACATTTTTTCGGTATTTTGGAACAGGTATTGAGTTTGATAGCTGTCATAGATAAAAGAAATATGGCGGAAAACTGTTCATTTCCGGTTGTCAAAATCTAGGGGGAGGGGGCGAATACTAGATTTATCACTAATTTTTTTAGCGCCAAATTTTAATTTTTCGTTGCGAAATGTCGCGTCAAATTTTGAATAGCTGATGGCTTACTAGGGTGAGCTGTCATTTGAAGAAAGCAATATAGCTGACTAGCTGACTAGCATGAAGTTTAAATGAAACGCGGCGGGGGCGGGCTTCAGTGTGCATTTCTAACCAAATTAAAAAAAGTCACTAGATTTCAATTCAAATAAAACTAAAATTTTTATGGATGATTTATTTTAAGTCAAAACAACATAATTACTTAGAATTGAGCAAAATTTTTTACGTGCGTTGAAAAGAAACAACAAGCTAGATTAATTTTATCAATTTCCGGCCAGCAAAATAGTTAGAATTTAACAACGTTTTATCTACTTTGAAAGTTTATCAAACTCCGTTGTGATTCAATGTCAAATCAGGAAAAAATAGTCGGAATTTATCTGTTTCAGAAGGAAACAACAAGTTTTAATAAAATTTATTAAGCTCCGTTTTGAATCAGCTTCAAACAGCAAAATTAGTTGGAATTTTTGCATTATCTATAACCCACGCAAATCCGTTGTGGTTCAAGAGCAAATCAGCACAATTAGGGGGAATTTTGCTTATAAAGCCAATTTTATCTATGCTCCACACAAAGCCGTTTTCAAATGCCATCTTTGCAGCAGCAGACGGTATATAAAAAGTCGCAAGAAAGCTCCACATTTAACTCCAGTTGAATATTTTACAATAGCAAGTTTTAATGTGTTAAATTATATTTTTTATATATTGAAAATAATATTTCAATCAAGTAAGTAATTATTTTTTTAAATCATTTATAAGATTAAGAAACACGCGCGCAAATTAGAATAACCTATAAATTTATCAGTCACAATTAATATTAATAAAATTCGCCCTCGCTAAGAAAAACGAATCTATTTGATATAATCATACGTATTGAGTTTTGGTTTGATGCTGTTGCAAGTATTTCTTAGTCTGCGGATAAGATCCACACATACACAGCTAGCAAGGGAACAGAATATTATAAATAGTACGATCATAACAATAGATTATTACGTTTGGATCGAAATGAAGCATAAATTGATTCCAAAGAACGATAAATTAAAAATTCCAATTTTCATTAATTTGTTTGGAAATTCATAAAATATATTTTCGTAAACGAAGTGTAGGTTACCATTTATGTATCGAAAAACAGTATCGACTTTACTCGGTATTCCATTGAAATTAGATGTAATCATTCCAATAATTTGAAACTTGAGAACTACATTAATTTAGTTCCATATAGAAACCATTTTCGTGAAATTAATATGTTCCACTTGAGTACGAATTTACGCTTGCGCTAATATTTATATTATTTGGAATGCCTTATGGCTAGCCAATATTTACATGAAGTTAAGGAAAGTCTATTAAATACATATCTAATCAGCAACTTTTGGAGGACGAAATCCCTCCACAATAAACTTCAATTACCGGTAAAATTCCCGAAGTAAATATTCTTGGATAGTAACCGTCCCCCCATCAAATACTTTTTGATAAAATCTGACAAATGTCCAAATACATCTTCAAACGTCCAAAGTATTGTTGCTGAAATAAAACGCGAGTGCGTAGTATAACTTATTTTCCCTATTACTTCGTAACGCTCTTCGTTATACTCAATTGAATTGAACACCACGTTTGGGTTATCAGGAACTTCGGCATGTTACGTGATATATGTATCTAATTTGCAATTTAACTTTTTCTTCTTCACGAGGACAAATTATAATCACAATATCATTTCTATCACTTGGTAATAATTGATTTATTTCAGATCTTTGCTTATCGTATTACACAAATTATAGGTGATATATAGACATGTCTTTTCCAAATAATAAATTCAGTAGTAATGATCCTAATTGATTGTACATTAATGGTCCATCTAGGATACTTTTCTTGGAACGTCGCAAAATTATCTTCTACTGACAGTAGGAATATATGAAATTGTACACGCATAGTTTGTAGTAGCTGCAGAACTAATTTATTTGTAATCAAATACAACGTTGCCACGTTTATAGATGTAACATTTTTTGCTATATATTCGTAACCGTATATTCGTAACCGTAAACTTTATATTATTTAAATTTTTTTTTGTAAAATAAATACCTGACAACATACAGGGTGTTTTCCAAACACTACGACCGTATTTCTCAAAAAGGATTCTAGAACTTATTTTATTTATTCTACTTTAACTAACTATAACTGAATAGATTTTTGGGACACAAAACTATTTTCACCAACTAATAGAGTCAGAGTCAGAGTGTTCAAGCAATTTTTATGCAGCGAAGGAAACCCTAATGTTTTATAAATCAGGTAGTTGTTTTGTATAGGCTTAAAATATCTGGTCAGCAAATTAAATTAAAATATATGAAGTATACGAATCTATTGCTTCGTGAAAAAGAGTTTAGGAGAAATAAAACTTGGGAAACATTATAGTTTGAATAATTGATAAAGTAATAACTCATATACTGAGCCCATATGTCTAAAGCAATGTTTAAGTAATACATCATTTTCTCAAATGTTGGTAGTCTTATTGATTGCATTTAAACAGATATCCAACATGAGGGACCATCTAGATTAAACAAGCTATTCTGAAAATGGTCTAGGTTTGTCCATCAAGGTTTGTCCAAATCGGTTGTGGTGATACTGAAAAATCATGTTGACAATTCGAGACATTTATCAGTTAAAAGAATTACAGAAACTTAAAATGGCTCCCAATTGAAAAATTATCTATAATTGTCAACTTTAAAGCAGCTACTTTCCAAAAATAGTTCAGTGGCCTTCAATTTTGTACAGATTCATTTAGGACACGTTCAAAATGAACGGTTTATATCAATCAATCCAAAACCTTTACTGGCATAAGAAAATAACATTACAACTTGCAATATTCTACAAGCTCAAAATTACAACAAAAGAACTCACAAAAACTGTGACAGAACTCACAAAAAACTGTTCTCAGTTTAATCTGAGATCTGGTCAGTTTAACATCGGATTGCACCTGACCTTGTTATTCCTCCGGTCCTCAGTGGCTTAACGTGGGCACAGGCAGCTTCCAGCCTTGTGAGTTTCCCAGAAGTTCTAGATATTCAGGCAGCTGAAATGAACTTACTAATAATTAGTAAAACAGTATTAGTGATTTAAGAAAACCGTCTATTGGACTTTAAGATACAGACTAAAAGCAATACAAAATTAATTGTCAATTATTTCAAGTGTTAGAATAAATAGTAGTGCATTAAGGATGGTAAGCATATATTAAACCAAATATCGGAAATAAATATCGGAATGTGATATAGAAGACAATATACATAAAAGCGGTGCAACAATAATAAAACAAAACAGTATCAATGCGGGAGGCATTTAAAAGCGCTATATATTACAATGGGGGAGGTCAGGATTTACTTAAGCATAATAATTTGGATAATAGCAATGACAGGATTATTCGGAACCACTAC
This sequence comes from Adranes taylori, assembly GCA_009867245.2. Lineage (NCBI taxonomy): Eukaryota > Metazoa > Arthropoda > Insecta > Coleoptera > Staphylinidae > Adranes > Adranes taylori. The sequence goes on along the minus strand of WYDF02025874.1, from coordinate 3,956 downwards.
AGTTTACTTAACCCCTTGGTGTTCAAGTGGTGTAAAAATCACTGGGCGACTGTAACTAACCTTGGTGTTCAAGGAGTTAGCCACATACATTCTAGTGGGGTAGTAGGTGTAGTAAAGGGAGTTAACTTTAGCTTACTAAAGACGTTAGTGTTCAAATGGTGTTAAGATCACTGAGAGACTGTAACTAAATTTGATGTTCAAATAGTTCGCCACATATAATCTAGTGGGTAAAGGGAATAGATAAGGTAGAAAAGAAACTCAGCTATTATGAATACAAGCAATAAAAGAGTATACCCCTAATGCAGCACAGCAGTCTGCATATTAGCGACGAGCCAAGCCGTATAATACACAAATCCCCTACTCTTATCTATCAACGCTATATGCGTTCCCATAACATATGCATCAGTCACTGCTAATGTATATAACAGTAAGTAAACAGCGGACAATAACTAAACTTATCTCTTTTCGATTATTACTGTGTCTCTGTTTACTGCGTAATACATAAGCGTTTGCATACAATTTAATTATATTGATAAATTATCTCATTAAATCGCTTCTTAGCGGTAGCGTTACAATTTATTTATTGAGGGTAAACAATTTATGTAGAGTAACGTATTACGTTACAAAACAAACAACCACAAACAAAAAGATAATCCATCCTACCTCCTCTCTTCGAAGGAATAAAGAGTCTTTCCATATATTTTACACCCATAGTGTCCTTCCCTATTTCTTCTTTCGTCAATAATTATTTATATTATCATTATATCCTTTCGTTCTTCCTCCCAAACACACACTTACATTATCCGCAAAACACCTTCATTTATCATTCCAATTCATTCTAGTACATGCATTTATCCATTGCTCCTACCTTTCCTCATCTCTTACAAATATCCTACATATCCTCTCACTCATCCATCCAATACCTGTTTCTCCTTTTTTTAACTTTCACACATATCTCAGCGTCATTTACAGCTTCGTCCACGTCACACATTTCCTCGAACCAAATGTTAATAGACAATTCTATTCTGCCATACGCTTTCTTCTGCTTTTTTACCCATTTATTCAAAGAGCTGCCTCTTCTTTCATCCACCACAATTATCAAATAAACCATTTCTATCTCACATTCTTATCCATCATAACCTTTCTCTGATTTTTACTAACATTATCTTTACTCATCTTTACAATCTCATTTGGTTTTTACTTTTCCACTCCACTTATTCTCCTGAATACTCCACACATCACCTCCTTATCCATCTCCGCATATTCATCATCACACATCCATCTCCGCTCTTTCACTTACACTCCATACTTCCACTCCATATAAGAAATACTTTGCACACAAACGTCCATTATTGTAATTCTCATTCTCACTGAGTCCCCAAATTTCATTTCCCACACAAATCTTTCCCTTTGCTGCTCTTACTTTTGTCACTACCAACTTTACATGTGCTCTGCAAATTCCATTATAATTTAAAGTAAATCCTAAGTATTTACACATTTTCACCATTTCAATCACATTTCCTCCTAACTCGAACTTGTCTCTTTTGCTGGTCCTCCCACCTCCTTCCTTGCGCACTATAAGTTGTAATCCTCTTTTCTCCATATAGTTATTCATCTTTTCAATCATTTCTTCACTCGTTTTCTCATAAAATCATCCGCTTATAACAAAGAAGACATCTTCACCTTCCCAAGATCACTCCTCCACATTGTCGAATTTTTAAGATCTTTTCCAAATCTGACTATACATATTAACAAACTCTCACTCATTGTCAGCCCTGGCATACCCCGTTCCATACTTCAAAACATTTATACACGCACTCTTGCTCTTAATTTTGTCCCTACGCACAGTCAAATTTTTCTTCCAGACAATCCGATTTCTATAATTTTCATCCATAGTTTCTCTATAATTATGTTGTCACTTGCTGCTTCTAAATCCAAACATATCATATATAATTTTTTTCCTGTATACAGCTATTGATTCATCTCGTAATTTATGATTATTAAATTATCAATAGTACGTTTTCCTTTTATAAATCCATTTGCATTTCTGGCAATACCCTGTTCTCATTATTCTTTCCGTTCTACATTATTCTTCTAAAAAACCTATACACTCCATTCATTAATGCAACCCTCTATAATTTTCCACCTGCATATAACTTTCCATCTCCTTTCTCATTTAATTTGATTATTGCACCTTCTTCTCATCTATTTCTGCCTCAATTCCTTTCTTACTTAGACATCCCGAAACCTCAATTGGAATGACATCAGTGTTAGCCGAACTTTCTTCGTACATTTTTGCTTTTCAATACTCCATTTTTCATCAGTACCATTCCAGTCCTCCGTATTTCCTTTTTCATCAGTTTTACGACTCATTCCCCGTTGTCCCATTTCCTTTATTTCGTTAAATTTTCATTTCTCTTTATTTTCCTATCTGCACCTACTTTCTTTGTTTCCTATAACCGTCCCCTTTTCAGTGTCCTGACCCGACCCCCATTTTAACATCTATTCTGTTTTTACTGGAACGATTTATAGCAATACTTATAATAAAAGCTCATTAGTTATGTCAGATCTAAATTGTACCGTTAGAGAGAGCACATATTGACCACATACATACTCAATCCAAATATTTCTAATTAGTCTGCTATTGTGATATATTTTTGTTGCAGTTACACAATTCGACAGAGCATCAAGTTGTTTTAGCCAGTGTTCAACTCTCAACAACTGGTACTTATCGTTGCGAAGTATCAGGTGAGGCACCATCATTTCAAACTGTTACCGAACATGGACATATGACAGTTGTTGGTAAGTACCATATAATTAGGAATAATATTACATGTGTTAAATACTATATACGTATTATGCTGAACTAAATTTTCCAGTATTCTTCTTCTTTAAGTGCCATGTCCTCCCAGAACATTGGCTATTAGTCGCATGATCTTCACTTTGTCCACAGTGGACCTAAACAGTGTCGTGGTGTTTACTCCATACCATTGTCGAGAATTCTTGAGCCAAGATTTTTTTCGGCGACCAGGGCCACGTTTTCCTTCTATTTTTCCCTGAATAACTATATGGAGGAACCAAATATGAGTTCCTCATTACGTGGGCGAAGAACTCCAGCTTTCTTCTTTTTAAGTACATCTCTTCCTTTGTTCATGTAGAACCGCTTCATTTGTCACTCTATCCATCTACGATATTCTCAACATTCTTCGGTTGGCCCACACTTCGAAAGCCTCATTCGTTTTGTACACTGTTTCGGTGAGTGTTCCTAGCAAATAATATTTTAAAGACGAACATTTTGTAATATTAAGTTCGTGAATACTATAAATTTTTTCCAATTTTATTCAATATGTGTTAGAAAATTTGACAACAATTAAAATTGCTTAAAAAATCAATTTAAGAATAAATAAGTCATAACTAGATTGAAACAGATCAATAAATTTTTATTAAAATGTTTATGTAACTTATATTTATTATATAACTAATAACTGCGTTTCGTATTTTTTATTTAATTAAAAATAATGTATTCTAATTAAAAGATAAATATATTTTATTATACGTTAATCTGTACGCCTCTAATAAATATTGTTTCTATTCACATCATTTCCAAATATACACTATTCATTTTAAAATTCAACTAATTTTCAAATTTATGAAAGAAACTAAAAGTTAAAAAAAATACCTAGAATATTGAATATTGAGTATTATATATCGGATTCCATACTCTTGTGCAATATTCAAGACGTGATCTTATCAAGACAATTGTATAATTTAGATATACCCACTAAGCTACTGAATTTCTAGCATGTTCGAATGATAAAGCCCAGCATCTTGATGCAAGTATATGTGATATCACGATATGATTAGAAAAGGTTAATTTTTAGTCAAAATATATTCCAAGATCCCTGATAGTTTTTTCTTCGACCAAATTCGTATTGTTTAATCTATAAGCGTATTTG